>JAUJYZ010001002.1:97500-323299 GCA_033675265.1 Actinostola sp. cb2023 | reverse complement strand
CAAACTCTTATCTAGTAATACCTTGTTTCAATTGTCATCCCATGCAATTCTCATCCCTTTTTCCTCCTCCACCAGCTGACGCTTTACAGCATTACAGGATAACCTGTAGAATGATAGTAAACAAGGGTAAAAAGAAAGGGTCACCATTTTCAGATTGCTACATATTAATTGAATACAGCTCCAATAAAGTGATATAGTTACCTAGATCATGGGCAACTTTTAATGCTTCAATCACATCCTAATAAAGATATAGAATTGGTGAATTAAGTTGTCATACTTGGAATGAATGATGAAATTTAAATGATGATGATCAAGATTCATGAAGGTAATGGGAGTGGATGATGATGATGATAATAATTAGAGGGTGGCTGGTGATGATGATAAAGATGAATGTGAATGATGATGATGATATAATTAGAGGGTGGCTGGTGATGATGATAAAGATGAGTGTGGATGATGATGATGATAATATATTAGAGGGTGGCTGGTGATGATGATAAGATGAAGTGTGCCTGATGATGAATGATGATGATGAAGAGAGTGGTGGATGATGATGAAGTGGAAGATGATGGGCAGGCTTTGCAGCTCTTAGAAGATCTAAACAATAGAAACAAAACAATAGATCTAGAAAACGAGTAGACAATGACTTCTATTGTTTGTTATTAATCAATCACAACAGCTCTTCTAAGCAGCTGCGTGTCATCTCTGATGATGATGATGAAGAGAGGTGGTGGATGATGATGATGAAGCAGGATTAAGGATGGTGATGAATGATCACTGTAGTAGATGTCCATACTTGGCAAACTATGGTGTGTGTCTGTGGACCCACTTCTTTAATTGTCTGGAATTTGTATACAACAGCATTAAAACTACATACCTGTACATGCAGGTCTACACATACCTTAACGACACCATCATAGCCTGGAATGATGTTAACTCCTGCCTTTTTACCAATAATCTTACTCTGGATCTTATCTCCCATGGACTTCATAGCGTAAGTACAGGGTCCAATGAATTTGACTCCTGCTTCATCCTGCACAATACAGATAACATTTGAACCTAATCCTGTGGGAACTACAGTAGATACACGTACATCATTTGGAACGAGCATCCCAGCTCAACGATGTCTTTCGTGTTTAAATAAAGTTATACCTTTATACCTTATTTAAGTGTTATATATGTCGGTATGTGACTTTACATAAAGCAGCAAAAGGCCTATTATTATAAACTCACCAATTTGTCAACAAATCTAAAGTTTTCAGAAAGGAAGCCATACCCTGGATGCACCTAGAATGTACAATAAGTACATCAATCAGTCACAGAAACCATGAACTTTATCAAATGAATGTAGTCCGAAGTAACTTACAGCTTGCGCTCCTGTTTGTTTAATAGCACCTAATATTGCATCCATGTTTAAGTAACTCTGGTTTGTAGGTGGAGGTCCAACGCATACACTTTCATCAGCACTTTTTACATGAAGCTACATGTACACAGAAAATGATTGAAAACAGTGTGAGTACTACTATACAACATAGCATATACAGTCATTCTCCAAAACGTTGTCCAGATGAAAAGACTACAATACTACAATAAAGTCACGTGATTCATTATGTTTTCAATTTCTGTGCGCAGAACTACGAGATGATACCAGTGGCATTACATTCAGTTCTCACAATGCCGTGTACTTTTGCATCTCAAATTGAAATTCCACATGAGGATATTGAAAACATAGTGAATCACATGACTTTATTGTAGTATTGTAGTCTTTTCATCTGGACAACCTTTTTGAGAATGACTGTATATCCAAGCATTCTTCAATTAATCAATCTATCCACTCATCCAACTATCCAAATATTATTAAATCAACTCATACATATATGTCCATCCATGCAACCATCTCTACATCTACATATGTAGCTGTCCTGCAATCCTTCCATACATTTTGTGCATACATGTAGACATTTAGGAATGTAGTCATTGATTTTGTCTTTCTGTTTGTCCATTCATTATCCTTCCCTTCCTTCATCCATGCATACATCCATTCCATTTATTCACTAGTTCTCTCATTCATTCATTCATTTATATAACTAATCCATTTATCTCACTCCCTCCATCCATCCAGCCATTCAATCAGTTGTTAGTTACCTCGTTCATTCATTTGTTTATTCATTCATTCATCTATGAATAATTGTCTCTCATTCAGTCATCTATAATTAATCCCTCCATCCATCCATGCTCCTATACTTGCATCCATACATGCATTCATTCACTAGTTCTCTCATTCATTCATTCATTCACAACTAATCTATTTTCCCATCCAACCAAACTTTATAATTAACTTTCATTTGGACAAATGTACATACAGCATCAGCATCAGCCTCACTGTAAACAGCAACAGTCTTTATGCCAAGGCGCTTGCACGTGTTCATCACCTTAAAAGTGAATAGAAAAACGTTTCCAGAGTTATAATTTTCCTTTCAGTTTCAAGAGTAGCAGTAATGACCAATTTAGATGAACTCACCCTGCATGCTATCTCTCCTCTGTTGGCGATGAGGATCTTATCAAAATACTGTCCAAGAAATTGAAAGAGATATTAGGGCCATTTATACAAGACCAAATAAGCCACAGTTTACATAAGACGCGGCTTACATAAAACGCGAAGCACGCGTATAAATGATACAAAAACTTCATTTGCGTCTTATATAAGCCACATCTAGCGTAAGCCACGGACAGACTCGCTCGTATAAATGGGTTAGTTCGCGTCTTATGTAAGCTGCGTCTTATGTGAGCTACGTCTTATGTAAGCCGTGGCTTATTTGGTCTTGTATAAATGGCCCTATTATGATTACGTTGTCTAATATCAAGCAAGTTTACACTGTCACTTTTATACCTGAGTCCCCCCCCCACCCCCCCCTGGGGATTGACTATAATTATGTTTTCAATATATACAAGTACCTTTTCATTGGAGATGGGTGAAGAGTGCAGAAAGTTGTACCTGGGACTGCATCCTCTTAACAGAGAAACCTAACCAACAACGAAGAGGTTAATAATTTTAATTAAAAACTATAAACTATCTATAAATTATAAATTATAAATTATAAACTATGCTGTAATATTTGGTTTGATTGATTAATCATACAGAAAGATAGAAAGAAAGATAGAAAGAAAGAAAGAAAAAAAAGGAAAAAAGAAAGAAAGAAAGAAAAATAAAAGAAGAAAGAGAGAGAGAAAGAAATAAAGAAAAATAAATACATAAATAAATAAATAAAATATAAAAAGGAAAAAAAGAAGAAGAAAGAATGAATGAAAAAACGAAGGAATGAAGGAAGAGCTGAACAAATTAAAAGTTCTAAACAAAAAGTACGAAAGAACAAAGCACAAAACAAGAAAATATATGACAATCTTTGAGTATATTAAACGATTTAATCGACAGCTGCTTTGGGTAATGTTTTACATTACCCTCAGAAAATCCAAAGAAATCAAGCCACAATATAAAGAACTCCTCAAATTCAATACGATTTGCTATTGTTTATATCTTAAGAGCAGCATTGTTCAATAATCAATTGCAATATTGCAATCGTGCTAACGAAGTGGAAATATTTGTCACACACGAAGAAGCTCGAAGACTTGAAGAGTCCCTTGTGAATCTTGTACAGGTGTAGTTGTCTAATACTCATCACTCCGTGAAGCTTCACTGAGTTCAGTTCAGTTGAGTGCTGAGCGTACAACTTCGTGTGTGACAAATAGCTTCACTGAGTGCTGAGTGTACAACTACAAGATTCGCAAGTGACTGTGTCAGTGTGTGTGTCAGACAAATATTTTCACTTCGCTTACACGAAAAATGGCATTCAAACAAAAAAAATAGAATTAATACAAACTTTGAGTATTAATTAAAATTTGACATCCAATTATCACGATGTTACTAAACAAAACGCTTCAACAGCCAACAAACAAAAGTAGGCGTATTTTTGAGAGAACGTGTGTGAATGCACTCAACTCTCAAGAGAGATTATGGATGCTTCTTTTATCGACAAATGTCATCATTTGGACGTCTCAAAATCAAGGAAAAACACTTCCATTTTCAACGAGGGCAAAACACAATAATCTATAGACACCAAAGTCTTGGTAAATATTAACTACACAGGCACTGACCTTATAATTTTTGCAGGTTTCTCGTAGAAAGATCGACAGTCCAGAACCCAAACTCCGAGCCGCCATTTTGGAATCTGTGATCTGACTGCGCCCACAGATAACATCAGCGGATTTTCATATATTGATGTACGAGAAGGACTGGGAATGACATTCGAAACGTGCTGTAAAGATTTTGTGGAGTTGAAGTTTTGACCTAAAAAACTGATAAATTCTCCACCTAGATTTTATATCACAAGTAAGTTTTGCATTGATTTTGTATTATTTAAGTATTTATGTTTATAACTGAGTTGTTTTAGTTGCGATCTAGTGATAATTTGTTATGTTTTTATGCTTTATATTTCCATGTAGTGTTGTGTGAGATCTAGTGACTTTCGAGTTAAACTTTTGATTTCTTTTCCATTTGTTTTGCAAAGGATGATCATCCCTATTCGATGCTTTACTTGCGGAAAGGTCGTGGGCAATAAATGGGAAGCATATCTTGGTTTATTACAGGCGGAATACACAGAAGGGTAAACAAACCACTTCATTCAAATAACTATGAAGATACACTGTATTATTACTGAAGTATTTTGGCATTTTCAAATGTTTGAAGTACATGTATGTCTTAATGATTGGAATTCTAAATCAAAACATATCCCATGCACTACGTGTCTCATCAAAGATACACATATGAATGTAGATGATGTTCAACCTTCTTGTCATGACCATTTAACATGTTGTAGAATAAGCTACTGTACAACACAGACAACTCTTGTCACCTTTACTATATTTGTCACAAATACGTCTCTCCATGCAAAGGCTGATTAGCTAATAATGACGATGGAAGTAAATCAATGGTTGGTGCCTGTTGCTTGTTTCTTGTTCCCTAGACAGTGAGCAAGAAACAAGCAACAAAGACTTTGAACTAACTTATGCTATCAACTAAAGGCTAACCTGAATATACGGCAAGGTATTTGTGTAGCTACACAAATTGTCCTGGCTATTGTAATACATAGAACCACAATAGAACAATAGCCAGGACTTTTGTGCAGCTACACAAAGACCTGACCGAATATATATCCTAGTCAGAGGGTAATGAAGACCCCACACCTTGTCACTTTGAGATAGCATTTCTAACCACCTATATTCCTTATTTACAGTGATGCACTCGATGCCTTGGGACTCAAGCGATATTGTTGCAGAAGAATGTTGCTGTCCCATGTCGACTTGATTGAAAAGTTACTTAACTATGCACCTCTAGAGAAGTGAACATCAGAAGACACAGCATTAAGATGAAAAACATTACTTACTCAAAGCAGATCAAATATATCTGATCCTCAACTTGGGATGTACATACAGTTAACATTCATCATTTCGGAGTTGTTGTTCGCAAAGAATTGTGGGACTGTTAGGGGATTTATACTGTCTGTAAAAAACATGAAGAAACATAATTTATTGTTGTGTTCCAAACTCGCTCACTTCAACCTTTGATATGCTCCCAGGGGGGGTACTCAGGGAGGTGCGAATGAGGCCAAACTTTTTAACCATTACGCAAAAACAAGACTCCATAAAATCCGCATAAAATCAAGAACGGTAGTATATCATTTTTAACAACCCCCCCCCCCCCCCCCCCCCCCCCCCAAAAAAAGTCCCCAAGCCGTGATTTTCAAACCCCAAAAAGGTCTTTGCACTTCCCCGTCACTGATACCCCTGAGTACCCCCCCTGGGAATATGCTGTACAATATGATACCCATTTCATTGAAGTCCAAACTCTATATTTCCTTCCCCATTTATATTTAGGCCTGGCATAGAGTGCAAACCATATGTCCGTGAAACAGTACTAACTAATTAGTACTAAATAGCACTGATGAAACAATAGAAAACAATAGAAATAACACTATTTAGTTCTATTTAGTAATAGTACTATTTCACGGACATATGGTTTGCACTCTAGGGTCATGGTTTTGCAGGTTAGATTTGTAGTGCTACTCTCACTTTCTTATAGTGTAAATTATAAGCATAATATTTTATATAGCACCTGGATAACATGGGTGCGGCCGAAATCTTCACCCTATGCGTAAGCCGATTCGATGTCTCAGCTTCTCAGAATCTCTCAGAAGAATTGTCCCATTTTTTGTTTTTCTATTTAATTTTTCTTTTTCATTGACCGGGGGGTGTCCTGTCAACACTGTACTGGGATTCCTGTGTCGAACATAGCGAAATAGACTCCCAGAGAGATTTTTGAGGTTTTTAGCGATTCTCTGGACCCTAAACGTGCCGTAGGAAATTTTGATTCCATAAAAGGAGTTTCCATGGACAGTTCTAAAATATCGAGAGCTCAAGTTCTCACGTGATAATTCTTTCGTTGCTGATTCTCCGCTAGGCTTGCAGTTCTCGTTGCCACCAAGAAGGCCTGTTTTGCAAGTTAGAGTCTCTTGAAGCCATTTTTCGCCACAGAAGCCCCCAGCACAGCACCATTAAGCGTGACTGGCGTGGTAGAGGCCGTTCTTCTGAAAGAATCCAGGGGTGAGATGTGATTTCACGATGACGAATCGCCAAAGCTGCTTGCAGATTTTAATTCAAAACCGGGCAGATTGTGCAGGTTGCAGGTCAAACGTACAGTGCAACCCCGGTATTTCAAAATAACTCAAACCAATTTCCCTTGGATTATTTTTTCAGTCAATTTAATAAGCTTACTATCGGTTATTTCGAACATTTTTTTGGCCGGTATTCGTCGAAAAACGAAAGACTCCCGAAAGTAAGATTATAAAATGTCCAAATCAGGCAAATCCAATGAGTGAGGAAAGGCTGTGTTCGCACCACGTTCAGCTTCAAAATCAGTCCATTAAGGCATTAGTTGTTTTTCTCTGATCCAGATTGCAGGGAGATTGGCTCGATGATCAACTGTCAATCCCGGGGGGGGGGGGGGGCACTAAGGGTATTTTTGGGTAGGGGTGTGCCGCGGACACCTCAAAACCCTGACCCTATCCCAGACCTAAAATTTTGATTTTCCATACCCTATCCCAGACTGAAGCTTAAAAATGTATACCCTATCCCAGATTGAAAGCGTGCTAAAGGGATATGTAAACTGATAGCGACTGATAATGGCGTTATTGCGGAAACCATACCCTATACCAGACCAAAACGTACCACATCCTAGACTAAAAGTGCAAAAACGATACCCTACCCCAGACCTGGGAGCTCAAAAACCATACCCTATCCCGCGGCACATACCCGTATAGCGTATATAGGGGAGTACCCCCCCCCCCCCCCCCCCCCCCCCCCCCCCCCCCCCCCCCCCCCCCCCCCCCCCCCCCCCCCCCCCCCCCCCCCCCCCCGGCTGTCAATACCTGTCTTTTCGGATCTTTTCGGCTTTCCATGAATAAAACCACCCCCAGAATAACAGCTTCTTACTTTGAGGAGTAAAATTCACGTGTCTAGGGGTTTTCCAGTGGCAGTTTATCAAATCAATTGGCCAAGATAAGTCATGTTTTCATCGTGTTTTTAATACGGCAGCGACAAATCAGCCGCCATCTTTAGCTATAGCACTATGGGTTTCCTGTGGTAGGATATAATTGTGTTTGGGTTACCTGTGCTAAAGATGGCGGCTGATTTGTCGCTGCTGTATAACATGACTTATCTTGGCCAATTGATTTGAAAAACTGCTACTGGAAAACCCCTGGACACGTGAATTTTACTCCTCAAAGTAAGAAGCTGTTATTCTGGGGGTGGTTTTATTCATGGAAAGCCGAAAAGATCCGAAAAGACAGGTATTGACAGTTGATCATCGAGCTTGAAGGCTCCCTGCAATCTGGATCAGAGAAAAACAACTAATGCCTTAATGGACTGATTTTGAAGCTGAACGTGGTGCGAATACAGCCTTTCCTCACTCATTGGATTTGCCTGATTTGGACATTTTATAATCTTACTTTCGGGAGTCTTTCGTTTTTCGACGAATACCGGCCAAAAAAATGTTCGAATAACCAATAGTAACGTAAGCTTATTAAATTGACTGAAAAAATAATCCAAGGGAAATTGGTTTGAGTTATTTTGAAATACCGGGGTTGCACTGTACGTTTGACCTGCAACCTGCAACCTGCAACCTGCAACCTGCAACCTGCACTTTACACCGTCCGGGCAGATTCAGGAGTGAGATTGCGTCTCTGGTCTATCTGTGGTGGATTCCAGGACCTACTAAGGCAGTTTTGGCGACTTTCGACTTGTAATTGTAAAGAATGCATCCGGAAAGTACAAAAAAAGTACATCAAAGGGGGAAATCTGCCTGTCGCGCACGTGTAGTTCCGTGATTACCCATAATACATCTCGGTCGTGCGCGCGTTGAAAAAAAGTGTTCCTAAAATAGTCAAATTCAAATGGCCGTTGGTCGTCGAGTAAAGGAAGAGAGATGGAAAGAAATAGCCTTCTGGCCTCAAATGACTGCTCACTGACTCAGCCCAAAAGGTTAATTCTGATTCATCCAGTTTCTGTACATATTCTGTACCCGCACTCCCTTGTTATAAAATAATATTTTTTAGAACACGAGCATTCAACAAAACGTTGCTGTACCGTTTCCAAATCATTTGTGCAAAATGAGCACCGTGGTGATTCCTTTAAGTTAAACATATACAGCTTCTTGTTTAGAAAAAGGCAATTATTAAGGAGTTTATATTGAAAACTTCTTTGAGGTACTTCTCTATGGTGGCATCATATATGCGGCGAGTATAAGGATTTTTCCAGCTTGTGACACTGCCATTTGCCTTACGGTTCAGTAATATCAGCTTGGGCTGTAGGTTGTCTTGCTTTGCGACTAATCAAAACATCGTATATAATTCTGTTTGTAACTTTTCCTGGATCATAAGGGATTGAATTAAAGAATATTTTCTCAGAAGGATTTACCACCAAGTCGATATTATTAAGTGAATGCTTGAGAATAACCTTCCATGTGTTTGGCAAGGCATGAATGATACCATTCCAACAGAGAAAGTCTCCTCCTTCTATCCCTCTACCTACTGAGGCCACTTGCCAACTACTGACTACTGGTTTTTGACCATAGGTTAGTGACATAAATTATGTCCTTATCAATAAATCTTTTAAAGTAACACGTCTCTAATGGAATATGCTTGTTGTTCCAGAGTGGCTGTCCGGCTCAATACCGTAAGGGGGTCATCTTCATTCACTCAGTTCCAATATTGTCTGCCCAAGTCTTAAAATAGCATGTATTTATAAAATGGAGGAATGCTCTTTGGTATCTTTGAACTATCGAAGTTTACCCCCACACACTTTAATCCTCCAATTTTTTGAAGCCACAGATCTAAGAATATGTGCCAGGCATTTCTTCAGTTCCGGTTGGGCAAACATACCGATTGCCAAAACCAACTAATGATTCGAGTTCTGGCATATTCACTCCTCCTTACTCATAATTATCATTAATTAGACTTGTGTACCGTATTTTTGTTTTTTTCCCTATAAAAGCCACAGAAAGCTAGTTATTTCTTTTTCAACTTTACTAATAATAAGTTTACGGACGTGACATTTAGAATGTATGTATAGGAGCTTCGAGATCGCCAACGATCGTATCACTTGGACCTTAGCTTTCCAAACAGCAGTAAGGCGTCGCATTCTCCAAATAGATAGGGTAGAGCTGAATTTCTCAAATACTCTCTCAATATTATTAGTCTTACAGAACTCTTCATTTTGCGAAAAATGTATCCCTAGAATTGTTATTCCTTCCCTGTGGAAGTCAATTGTTTTGATTGGCTGTACAATCTTCTCGCCACAAGGACGTCCAATCCAACCTGCCTCTGACTTATCATAGTATAGTTAATCTTCAATGAGGAAACACTAGCGAATTGATCGAGGATTGTTAAGTAGTGCTTTCAAGGAGTTATTGTCCTGTAAGAAAAAAGTTGCGTCATCGGCAAACAGCAGTATTTTCTTTTCTAATGATCCAATTTTTGACCCTTTAACGTCTGGTGCTGAACGAACTATTTGTGCTAATATCTCTATTACCGCATAATAAATATATAAGGGGATAAAGGGTCACCCTGTCTCGTTCCTCGTGTTGTTTTGAAAAGCTTTGTTGCTGTTCCGTTATTAAGGATACAGCTTTGATATGATTATCATTCATAGGTAATGTTATCCAATTAATAAGGGAATCATCAAATCCATAGTGTTTCAAAACTGCAAAAATGAAATTAGGTTCCAAGCTGTCGAATGCCGCCTTTTCAAAGTCTGCCGCGAACAACAAAAACCGTGCAGTGAGTTTTCCTGAGAATAGAATTCAATTATGTCTTGAATAAACCGTGTTGATTCTTCTATATTTCTTGATTTTATAAAGGCGGACTGATCAATATGTATGATTTTCGGGAGGATGCTTATCAGCCTATTGCTTAGAGCTTTACTACAGATTTTTAAATCAACATTGATTAGGCTGATTCTGGTTTCCATGATTTTAGGAGTCTGCAATCTTTGCCTTCTTTTTCTATTAGAGTGACAACAGCTTGTTTTTGAGTTGTTGTTAATTTTCCTTTATCAAGACTATCATAATAAACTGCAGGAGATCAAAACATTACCTAATTTATCCGGCCAGAAACCTAAGTAAAATTCTTTGGTAAGACCGTCGTTGCCTATGTGATTTTTAATTCCCCATTTACTGTAAGACACGATAACACAACAGTCAAGTAGCCTTCGCACTTGCGCCTATCCGCCTCATCGAGTGATCATGATCCAACAGGTACTTGCGACAGAAATTCGCTGCATTCCTCTTCCGTCTTATTGTTCTTGTTGAGGAATACAGATTTTCATAAAAGGTTTCTTTGTCCGATATAGGATTTCCTTAGGATTTGTTATTTCACTATTATCGTGAGACTCGTCTCAATTTTAACTTTCGAATGTGAGTTTTGCTCTTTCTCCTTCTTTCTAGTGTGAGACAAAACCATACTATCATACCAATTTACTTTGGATCGAAGAATCAAGCCTTCCGTTATATGGCTATAATACTTTTCTAGTTCTGCTTTTAATATATTCGGTGAGCTCCTGTGTTAGGTGTTCGACCTGTTTACTAGTATGAAGCGAAAGCAACAATCACGTTCAGGGCCGTACACAGCACAGGGGCAGGGGGGGGGGGGGGGGGGGGGGGGGGGGGGGGGTTGCCCTCCTCCCCCTAGCAAGGCGAAAAAGATACCAAAAAGTACTGAGAACTGTACTATTTTTAGTATTTTTTTGCTGCTGTAAATACGTACTGCCCCCCCCCCCCCCCCCCCCTGAACGTTTGGGTTATGTCACGGCATCTAGCTATTAATACAATCATTTGTAGTCTTAAATTTGGAAAAATGACAAAAAACAGATATGAAATATGACTTTAAATAACATAATTTACTTTACATGTTGTTATTGAGTATAATGTTGTTGTGTAGTTTCTGCGGGCTTCCGTCCTAAACACTGATGACGTTACAAACATACTGCGTTGTCCCTAACAACATGATTGTAGTTAACGGCAAAACATATGTCCAAACAGTACACCGTTTCTCTAGCACTTCTCGGTCGTCGAATGACCCGTTTGAGCGAATCATACTTTCGGATTTAGTTCGATAGGCGTTCGGAAACTATTCGGCCGTTTATGGTTCTTGGATATATGATTGACAGCCCAACCGGTTTAGACCGGTTTGCTGTAGGTCAGTCCGCATAAATACGTACGGCCACCCTGAGTGAGTCAAGTAATAAAGATCCAGACAGCCGTCTACTGCTGAACATCAGTCTACAGTCACATTGGTGGAGAAACCGCGTAGAATTTTAAAAGAGGTAAATGTGTTATATACACTGAATAAACACAATTCTATTCATAACGATAACAAACAAAACTAACCGAATGGAAGTGTTAATTCAAATAATACGTAAGTAAATATTAGTGAACCAATACTTGAACAAATGGATGACAACTGAGTAGGCTCGTTTTCCATGAGTGACGTGATTTTATAAAATGACTTTGCGCGCAGTAATTATTCGACTGGGAAAGAATCTATCAGTCCGATAACCTTCCCTAATACACCACTTCACGATTCTGTTCAGTAGCCATATTAAAGTCACGGTTAATTATAACATCAGCCTATATGGTTTCATGTGTAATGTCATTCAACAGAAATCCAGTCGTAAACACGCAAAATTTCGTACTTTTTCCTGTTTTTGTGTATACTTTCTCGTGGATTGTTGCCTTAGGTACTGTAGTTGGCGGGATAATCTTCGTATGCGTTTATTGCCTTTAACGATTCGCTACGGTAAAATAACATAGCACAAATGTTTCTTATCTAACTTACAATCCATGGTACCTTATTCGTACTTCATTTCGCGCGTACTTAATTTCGCCATTTTGAAAAGACAGCATTTCGCGAGGCTTTATTTTCGCGATTTCGATAAGAGAAAATGAAAAAAAGAGCATTAAATTTCGCGATAGCGGTGTCAACAACATTTATTTTTCTATAAAAAAAACTTATTTTCTATACAAACAGGAACAAGGTGACAGTCAACTAGACTAACTAGACGTTATAAACTTGTAACTAAAACAGACAAAAAAGTTTACGCTATACATTTGCTTGAAAATGGTAGTATTATGTTGTCAGAATGAGTCGTTTTAAAAACCGTTTATTGTTCATGTTGATTAAATGGTTTCGATATGTATTTTTTTCTCCGGGTATTATATTTCGCGTGTTTAAAGTCCGCGAGCCTATAGGTTTACATCTTTATTATCTGATTAGTTGATATAACAATAAGCATTCTAAAAGGCAGTGCAGCGCCACTAACCCTTGTAGACAGTCGTTTGTCATTAATACAGGTGCAGTGAATTTAATCAGAGAAGAACAAGTCTTTGACAACATGAAAGTCTTACTTGCTATTCTCGTCATTCTAGGAGTCGTTGCACATAATGGTAAGTCATGGATACAAAAATCCTCCTTTTTCGAAACGATCAAAGTACTGTATACGTTTCAGTACGTACGTAGTGGCTCAAAGTGAAAACATGTATTTAGCAGTATATATAGTTCTGTAATGTAAGTAGGTACTTTAATCCAAATGGAGCCAAGAGCTCAGTACTGTTAGGTGAATCCAAACATATTCACCTAACAGTAGCTCTTGGCTCCATTTGGATTAAAGTACCTACTTACATTACATTATTACGATGCTACTGAAGGACAACTTCCTCCGTTATATATAGTTCTCATCTCTACTGACTTTCAGGGTGTATTAGCGCGAGCCCATGTTTTACTAAGCCGATCTGTTCAGGTAATCCATCAAACGCTATCAGAGGATGGGATAGGTTTGGAAGTGGTGCTTATGGGGTTGGAAGGTAAGCTTATTGCAAAGTGAAATATCTCGATCCCTTATTAGTTACCACAGGTGAGCCCAAGTAATTCTATTTGACCAAAAGATTGAACAACAACAACAACTTTTTTGTGCTCACTTAAAGAAATGCTCTTGCCTCAGATTTTTCACCCTACACCACAAGTAACCCAACTATTAATTCTGAGGCTAAAAATTACAAATTAATTTTTATGCGTCATGTCTTTATTTATGGGCTTCCTGTGTTTTCTATTCATACCGCTTTAGGGGTAGTCGTACACACAAAGGAATTGACGTCAAATGTCCATCAGGTTCCACTGTTTATAGTCCATTTCCCGCCAAATTCATCCGTATTGCTCGTCCCTATGGCAACTGGAAGCCACACGACATCGGTGTTCTCTTGGTAGGCACTGGACAGTGGTCAGGTAAAGGCCAAAATATGCAGTCGTAGCCATGGTGACTGCCTACTATGCCGGAATTTATTACAAAAGATTCGTTTTTCTCACATATAAAATGCAATGCAAATGAAGTGTCCCGCGTGTCGTCCCGCGTGTCGTCCCGCGTGTCGTCCCGCGTGTCGTCCCACGTGTCGTCCCGCACGTGTCGCCGAGTGTCGTCCCGCGTGTAGTCGGGTGTTAACCCGCGTGTCATCCCGCGTGTCGTCCCGCGTGTCGTCCCGCGTGTCGTCCCGCGTGTCGTCCCGCGTGTCGTCCCGCGTGTCGCCGGCCGGTGTCGTCCCGCGTGTGGCCGGGTGTTATCCCGCGTGTCGTCCCGCGTGACGTCCCACGTGTCGTCCCATGCACGTGTCGTCCCACGTGTCGTCCCGCGTGTCGCTGCGCGTTAGTTCACAAGATATTCAAGCCTGATTGTATACATCCTTATAAGTTTTCGAAGCAAAAAGAGCGGTATCCTAGTTTACTGCTTTATTACTTTGCAAAAATAAATCAGAAGAAGAAATTCTTAACAGTCAGTTTTAAACGATTGTAAGTTGAAATGTTTGCTATTTCATTAACAACTTTTAGTTACTCACAATTCCATTTGGTCGCAGTTTACATAACTTCGCTCTAACTCTATTGATCACCATCGCCGTCATCTCATTACTCAATAAAAAAATTGTGTTCTTTAGCTTACTCAGTGAAGATGTTTTACGTATCAAAGACCGTTAATACCGGAGATCTGCTTGGTGCTGGAGATAGGTTAGGCTATATGGTCAACATGGCTGTCCAGTACGGTAATGGAATGACCAATCATATCCACGTACAACTCAACAAGAATGGCGTGTTGGTGAACCCAACAAGATTCTTCTGTTAGCAAGGTGAATCCTGGTAAACACTGCGTGACCAGTGAAAAAACTGCGCGACTAATGAAGAACTGCGTGACTAGTGAAAAACTGCGTGACTAGTGAAGATCTGTGTGACTAGTGAAGAACTGCCTGACGTGTGAAGAATTGCGTGACTAGTGAAGAACTGCGTGACTAGTGAAGCACTGCGTCACTAGTGAAGAATTGCGTGACTAGTGAAGTACTGTGTGACTAGTGAATAATTGCGTCACTAGTGAAGAACTGCGTGACTAGTGAAGAGCTGCGTGTGCGTGACAAGTGAAACACTGCGTGACTTGCGAAGAATTGCGTGACTAGTGAAGTATTGCGTGACTAGTGAAGAATTGCGTGACTAGTGAAGTTCTGTGTGACTAGTGAAGAACTGCATGACTAGTGAAGAACTGCGTGACTAGTGAAGAACTGCGTGACTAGTGAAGAACTGCGTGATTAGTGAAGAACTGCGTGACTTGTGAAGAACTGCGTGACTAGTGAAGAACTGCGTGACTAGTGAAGAACTGCGTAACAAGTAAAGAACTGCGTGACTAGTGAAGAACTGCGTGACTAGTGAAGAACTGCGTAACAAGTAAAGAACTGCGTGACTAGTGAAGAACTGCGCGACTAGTGACGAACTGCGTGACTAGTGACGAACTGCGTGACTAGTGACGAACTGCGTGACTAGTGAAGAACTGCGTGACTAGTGAAGAACTGCGTAACAAGTGAAACACTGCGTGACTTGTGAAGAACTGCGCGACTAGTGACGAACTGCGTGACTAGTGGAGAACTGCGTGACTAGTGAAAAACTGCGTGACTAATGACGCACTGCGTGACATGTGAAGAATTGCGTGCTAGTCAACCACTACGTCATTAGTGAAGCCCTGCGTGACTAAAGCAGTGCGTGACAAGTAAATATGGCTGCGTGGAAGCGGTGCATTGTTCACAAAACCTAAACGAAGTTTGTCGTCTTCGAAGGCATTGAAGTCTAGAATGAAGGAATTTGTCTTTTTCTGCAGAAACTACATTCATGTCTATATAAGTTCATACAAATAAAGATATCTGATCGCTACATATTTTTTCTCAATAAATTCACCGTATGTTATTTTTGATTTTCTAGGCTGTTCATTGGCTGGCTTCCTAGCTTGGCAAGAAACTAAATATCAATGAATTAGTTCTGTTAATAAAAGCTTTATTTGAAGTTAACTTCTTGTTTCCTGGTTGTTATTGAGCATCAGGGAAAAAAATAGGAGGTGGGAAGTTTGTAGGCGCTGACCGTAGAAATCGTGGGCGTCAGATGTATTTAGCGCGCGAACTAACCCACAGGAAGCCCAACCATTGTTTCTGAGGCTGGGTAGTTGTCCACCCTGTCCTTTGAATACGGAACAATAGGAAACCAACGGTATCTTTTATTTACTCGATCGCTCCGACTATCGTTATTTGGACTGGACAGGATTCCAAATAACGATATGGTCCTAGCGAGGGAAAATGTATGCTCGAGAATTGGATATACAAGTAGGCTAGTCTAATATATCAGACAACAGCTTATTGTGACAAACCCCCAAGATCTTTTCGTCTGTGACTACACAGCGAGCAAGATTTCCCTCGAAATATTCCACGTGAAATGCCTTCCCCACTCCAAAATGGCCTTCTTCTTCGACTGTGCTAATCCCTCAAGGGATGCTGGGTACCGGATATTGCGCAACTTTGCAGATTTCCGACACGGAAAAATAACGGTCTGCATTTTTAGACTCGTGCCGGCCAAAAGCCTGGGTACGAGTAATAAATCGCAGATTTCAACCGCCAAATCAGTAAGCATTTAGTTTCAGATTAAGAGGGAGTCTGAATGACGTGTCACTAGATCTGATGTCGTATTTGATGATAGTTGATGTAAACACTATAAAAAACTTTCTTCTACACAGTCGTTTCACATCTACAAGCTAAATTATTCAATCTTTACAGCATTCTCTTGGATAAATGTCCGTTTGTGAAACTAAACCCCAAAAAGGTTTTCTGTTCATCAGTTAGGACGATTTGAAACCGAAACAGACACGCACGACATGCAATGACTTCAGCGAGCTTCAGCTCGCCAACAGGTCAATATTTTTTATTTTTTTCAGCCGGGATCCCTAACTGAAATACGAAGTCATAAAAATGTACCCACCTTTAATAATATTCCATGGTCTAAAATAATTTATTTTATTTCATTTACCCTGAAATATGGATTTCACATGGACAAAATATTGAATAAATCGTAGATTTCAACCCCCTATGAAAATGACGACGAAGTTCAGGCCCTACCAACCGAAACAGTAAGGACAGTAAGCGCTCAGTTTCAGATCTGAGACCGTAGTATGACTATACTATAAAAACATTTAGTGCCATTAACCCTTCTAGACAGTCGTTTCAGTGCAGTACGTGACGGACTGATTTAGTGAGAGAAATCTTTGTCAGCATGAAAGTCTTACTTGCTATCCTCGTCATTCTGGGAGTCGTTGCCTACAATGGTAAGAGCAGGCCCGTAGCCCGTAGCCAGTATGAGGCGAGCCGAGGCAGTTGCCTCAGTAAAACATCGCTGATTATATTTATATTTTAACAAAAAGGCTGACTGTCCACTATGTGCGTATATAACAGCACAAACTAAAGAAAAATAGTACAGTTCTCAGTACTTTTTGGTATCTTTTTCGCCCTGCTAGGGGGGGGGGGGGGGGGGGGGGGGCAGGGGGGTGGGGGGCAGGGGGGGCAGGGGGGGTGAGCAGGGGGGGACAGTTGCCCCCTGCCCCTGTGCTGTGTACGGCCCTGTTCTTTCCTTGTAATTCCACAGTAAAACACCAGTATATCTCGAACACTCAGAGACAAGAAAAATATCTAGAGAAATAGCTAGGAGGTCCAATTAATGATCCATTAGTGTCCAATTCAAGGGGAGAATTCACTGACAGTCAAAACAAACTTGAAGCCGGGGACACGCATTTCTTGTCGAGAGTAAAGCCGCGTCTACACGAGCAAGTTTTCCTTGACAAGGAAAACTTGCTCGTGTAGACGACAAAAACGTCGCCAATTTTTCCTTGTCAAGGAAAGCTTGTCAAGGAAAACTTGTTCGTGTAGATGCGGCTTAACACTGAAGTACGTTGAAGCTAATCGTGGATTCTAATGTATTTTGGTTCAGTAACGTTGTCGAATTAATTCACTCTGAGACATAAATAAAATATTTCAGTATTCTTTTGCTTCATCAAAATATTTCCTGAATCTTGTCAAGTTTTTACACATAATATTATTGCTATATAGTGTTTGGCTGTAGTGGTATATTCCCGAACGGAAGGCTTAAGTTCTTACATCTCGGTACAATGTAGTTGGCAATGTTATTAATAAAAGTAATGATCATATAGTTCTCATCTCGGCAGGGCCCCCCCCCCCCCCCTCATAAAATAAAATCTTTTGATTTGATTTGATTTGACATAACCCAAAATGCAAGGGGGGGGGGGGGGGGGGGGGCAGTACGTATTTAACAGGAAAATATAACTAAAAATAGTACAGTTCTCAGTACTTTTTGGTATCTTTTTTGCCTTGCTAGGGGGGACAACTGCCCTCCCTCCTGCCCCTGTGCTGTGTACGGCTCTGGTCCCGGTTGCACGAAAGGTGAATAGCGCTATCCAACAGATAAGTCTTATCCAACGGATAAAATTGATGCAGTTATCCAATAAATTTTAACTGTTGGATAGGACTTATCCGGTGGATAGCGCTATTCACCTTTCGTGCAACCGGGCCCTGATCTCTATTGACTTTCAGGGTGTATTAGCGCGTGCCCATGTTTTGCTAGGCCGATCTGTTCAGGCAATCCTTCAAACGATATCAGAGGACGGGATAGGTTTGGAAGTGGTGCTTATGGGGCAAGAAGGTAAACTTATTATAAAGTGAAATGATCTCGTATCAGTTACCAGTTACCACAGGCAACCCAACTATTAATGTTTTATGCGTCTGTCTTTATTTATGGGCTTCCTGTGTTTTCTTTTCATACTTTAGGGGTAGTCGTACACACAAAGGAATTGACGTCAAATGCCCATCAGGTTCCACTGTTTACAGTCCATTTCCCGCCAAATTCATCCGTATTGCTCGTCCCTATGGCAACGGAAAGCCACACGACATCGGTGTTCTCTTGGTAGGCACAGGACAGTGGTCAGGTAAAGGCCAAAATGTACAGTCTCGTAACCATGGTGACGGCCTACTATGGAATTCATTACTAAAATTTATAAGATTATGTTTTCTTACATAAAATGTAATGCTTAGGGGTGTAACTTCGGACCCACACTTTTTTTATTTTTTTTTATTTTTTTTCTTTCTTTCTTTAATAATAACCCACACTCTTAGTGTAATATCACCATCGCCATCATCTCATTATAATAAACAAAAAACAATTTGTATTGTTCCAGCTTACTCAGTCAAGATGTTTTACCTATCAAAGGCCGTTGACGTTAATAAGGGAGATAAGCTTGGTGCTGGAGATCAAATAGGCTCTATGGTCAACATGGCTGTCCAGTACGGTAAATGCATGACCAATCATATCCACGTAAAGCTCTACAAGAATCGCAAGGTAGTGGACCCTACAAACTTCTTCTGTTAGCAAGGTGAGCGTCTCGTTTTATATATAGCCTAGTAAACACTGCGTGACTAGTGAAGAACTGCGTGACTAGTGAAGAACTGCGTGTGCGTGACAAGTGAAACAGTACTGCGTGACAAGTGAAAAGCTGCGTGTGCGTGACAAGTGAAACACTGCGTGACTAGTGAAGAGCTGCGTGTGCGTGACAAGTGAAACACTGCGTGACTAGTGAAGAGCTGCGTGTGCGTGACAAGTGAAACACTGCGTGACTAGTGAAGAACTGCGCGACTAGTGACACACTGCGTGACCAGTGAAAAACTGCGTGACTAGTAAAGAACTGCGTGACCAGTGAAAAACTGCGAAACTAGTAAAGAACTGCGTGACCAGTGAAAAACTGCGTGACCAGTGAAAAACTGCGTGACTAGTAAAGAACTGCGTGACCAGTGAAACACTGCGTGACTAGTGAAGAACTGCGTGACTAGTGAAGAACTGCGTGTGCGTGACAAGTGAAACAGTACTGCGTGACAAGTGAAAAGCTGCGTGTGCGTGACAAGTGAAACACTGCGTGACTAGTGAAGAGCTGCGTGTGCGTGACAAGTGAAACACTGCGTGACTAGTGAAGAGCTGCGTGTGCGTGACAAGTGAAACACTGCGTGACTAGTGAAGAACTGCGCGACTAGTGACACACTGCGTGACCAGTGAAAAACTGCGTGACTAGTAAAGAACTGCGTGACCAGTGAAAAACTGCGAAACTAGTAAAGAACTGCGTGACCAGTGAAAAACTGCGTGACCAGTGAAAAACTGCGTGACTAGTAAAGAACTGCGTGACCAGTGAAAAACTGCGTGACTAGTAAAGAACTGCGTGACTTGTGAAGAACTGCGTGACTAGTGACGCACTGCGTGACCAGTGAAAAACTGAGTGACTAGTAAAGAACTGCGTGACTAGTGAAGAACTGCGCGACTAGTAAAGAACTGCGTGACTAGTAAAGAACTGCGTGACTAGTAAAGAACTGCGCGACTAGTGACGCACTGCGTGACTAGTAAAGAACTGCGCGACTAGTGACGCACTGCGTGACCAGTGAAAAACTGCGTGACTAGTAAAGAACTGCGTGACTAGTGAAGAACTGCGCGACTAGTGACGCACTGCGCGACCAGTGAAAAACTGCGTGACTAGTAAAGAACTGCGCGACTAGTGAAGAACTGCGTGAATAGATAGATAGATAGATGATAGATGGTTTAATAGAATAAATGGCAGCCCGAAGGCTGAATTACATACTCATCAAACTAATTAATATAATTACAATAAAATCTATTAAAAAATGTTCAATACTATAATTACGTATGCTATGATGAAAAACTTACTCATCCGCAAAGAACTATACGTCACTAGTCAACCACTACGTCAGCAGTGAAGCCCTGCGTGACTAAAGCAGTGCGTGACAAGTAAATAGGGCTGCGTGGAAGCGGAGCATCGTTCACAAAACCTAAACGAAGTTTGTCTTCTTCGAAGGCATTGAAGTCTAAAATAAAGGAATTTGTATTTTTCTGCAGAAACTATATTCATGTCTATATAAGGTCATACAAATAAATATATGTGATGGCTACAGGTTTTTTTCTCAATAAATTCACCGTGTGTTATTTTTGATTTTCTAGGCTGATCATTGGTTGGCTTCCTTGGCAAGACTATATAATGTCAATGATTAGTTCTGTTAATAAAAGCTTTATTTGAAGTTAACTTCTTGTTTCCTAGTTGTTAACGAGTGTCAAGGGAAAAAATAGCAGGTGGGAAGTTTGTAGGCACTGACCGTAGAAATCGTGGGCGTCAGATGTATTTAGCGCGCGAACTAAACCACAGGAAGCCCAACCATTGATTCTGAGGCTGGGTTGTTGTCCACCCTGTCCTATGAATACGGAACAATGGAAACGAACGATATCTTTTATTTACTCGATCGCTCCGACTATCGTTATTTGGACTGGACAGGATTCCATATGGTCGTAGCGAGGGAAAATGTATGCTCGAGAATCCAGCGGTGCTCTTCGGCGCGGGCTCGGATGTTTCATCGATGAGGCTGGATATACTAGTAGACTAGTATATAGCTAATTGCATAATCGTTGTCGGGTTGAAAATCATGAAAGCTATGACCAAAAGGAATTCTGGGAAATTAAAACTCTCAAATAACACTGTCAAATGATCGACCTTTTTATCCAGACTTGTAGGATCTTAGTTAAATAGCTCATATATATCTTCAAAACTACGAGAACATTGAATATATCTGCATGTAATGTGGCTCATGAACTGATTTCCCATCATCCTTGCGGTCTCAGCTTCTATGATTTATGATTTTCAACCTGACAACGATTATGCAATATTAGCTATATATCTATATATCAGACAACAGCTTATTGTGACAACCCCCAAGATCTTCTCGTCTTTGACTACGCAGCGAACACTCTGACGACTGAAAGAGTGCAACTGGATTTCTCTCGAAAAATTCCACGTGAAATGCCTTCCCCATTTCCAAAATGACCTTCTTCTTCGACTGTGCTAATCTCTCAAGGGGTGCTGGGTACCGGATATTGCGCAACTTTGCAGATTTCCGACACGGAAAAATAACGGTCTGCATTTTTAGACTCGTGCCGGCCAAAAGCCTGGGTACGAGTAATAAATCGCAGATTTCAACCGCCAAATCAATAAGCATTTAGTTTCAGATTAAGACATGGGGAGTCTGAATCACGTGTCACTAGATCTGATGTCGTATTTGATGATAGTTGATGAAAACACTATAAAAAACTTTCTTCTACACAGTCGTTTCACATCTACAAGCTAAATTATTCAATCTTTACAGCATTCTCTTGGATAAATGTCCGTTTGTGAAACTAAACCCAAAAAAGGTTTTCTGTTCATCAGGGACGATTTGAAACCGAAACAGACATACACGACATGCAATGAATGACTTCAGCTAGCTTCAGCTCGCCAACAGGTCAAGATATTAAAATTCAGCCGGGATCCTTAAGAAATACGAAGTCATAAAAATGTACCCACCTTAATATTCCAAAGTCTAAAATAATTTATTTTATTTCATTTACCCTAAAATATGGATTTCACATGGACAAAATATTGAATAAATCGCAGATTTCAACCCCTATGAAAATGACGACGAAGTTCAGGCCCTACCAATTGCAACCGAAACAGTAAGCGTTCAGTTTCATTTATTTACCATTGTAATGCGCATTTGAATATTTTTACGATTGATATTTGCGCAATATAAATGAATAAATTATTATTATTATTATTATTATTATTATTATTCAGATCAAGAGAGAGTCTGAATCACGTGTCAGTATAGATCTATATTATCTGAGACCGTATATGATTATACTATAAAAACATTTAGTGCCACTAACCCTTCTAGACAGTCGTTTCAGTGCAGTACGTGACGGACTGATTTAGTGAGAGAACTGATCTTTGTCAGCATGAAAGTCTTACTTGCTATCCTCGTCATTCTGGGAGTAGTTGCCTACAATGGTAAGAGTCATGGATATACATAGATAAAGTCACCAAATGCTGATTTACGAAACGTTCAAAGTTACTAATTTTATGCGTTTCAGTAGAAAAGATATATGATTAGGGACCTTAGTTAGGTACTGACGAGAACGATGTCTATATTTCGATAGAACTTTGTCATTCTTCCCTTGTAGTCCACAGTAGAACACCAGTATATCTCGAACACTCAGAGACAAGACAAATATCTCGAGAAATAGCTAGGAGGTCCAATTAATCCATCAGTATCCGCTTCAAGGGGAGAATTCACTGACAGTCAAAACTAATTTGAAGGGCCGGACATGCATTTCTTGTCGAGAGTAACACTGAAGCAGTTGAAGATAATCGTGGATTCTAATGTATTTTGGTTCAGCAACGTTAAATGTCGAAGACATAAAATATGTCAGTATTCTTTTGGCTTCATCAAAATACTGATTTCCTGAATCTTACACATAAAATTATTGTTATATAGTGTTTGGCTGTAGTGGTAGAGGCCGAGCATGTAGACGTAGTAATTGGTTTTGCTCGATTTTATATTCCCGAACGGATTAGGCTTAAGTTCTTACATATCGGTACAATGTAGTCAATGTTAATATTAAAGTAATAATTATATAGTTCTCATCTCTATTGACTTTCAGGGTGTATCAGTGCGAGCCTATGTTTTACTGAGCCGATCTGTTCAGGCAATCCATCAAACGCTATCAGAGGACGGGATAGGTTTGGAAGTGGTGCTTA
The DNA here is from genome assembly GCA_033675265.1 of Actinostola sp. cb2023. Lineage (NCBI taxonomy): Eukaryota > Metazoa > Cnidaria > Anthozoa > Actiniaria > Actinostolidae > Actinostola > Actinostola sp. cb2023. The sequence continues at coordinate 299,659 of JAUJYZ010001002.1, read as the reverse complement.
TGGAGCTAGAAGGTAAACTTAATATAAAGTGAAATATCTCGATCCCTTATCAGCCACCACAGGCAGCCCAAGCTGCATACGTTTACATCAGTTGTGCAGGAAACTAATGGAGAAAGTTATATTTGACCTAAAAATTGAAAGTCAGAAATGCTCTTCCCTCATTTGTGTTGCGTGAATATAGGCGGCTTTTCACCCTACACCACAGGTAGCCCAACTATTAATTTTTTATGCGTCTGTCTTTATTTATGGGCTTCCTGTGTTTTCTTTTCATAGTGAAATATATCGATCCCTTATCAGCCACCACAGGCAGCCCAAGCTGGAAAATGGAAATAATTATTTTTGACCTAAAGATTTAAGAAATGCTCTTGCCTCAGATTTTTCACCCTACACCACAGGTAACCCAACTATTAATTTTTTATGCGTCTGTCTTTATTTATGGGCTTCCTGTGTATTCTTTTCATACTTTAGGGGTAGTCGTAAACACAATGGAATTGACGTCAAATGTCCATCAGATTCTACTGTTTACAGTCCATTTCCCGCCAAATTCATCCGTATTGCTCGTCCCTATGGCAACGGAAAACCACACGACATCGGTGTTCTCTTGGTAGGCACAGGACAGTGGTCAGGTAAAGGCCAAAATGTACAGTCTCGTAACCATGGTGACTACTATGGAATTCATTACAAAAGTTTATGAGATTCTTTTTTCTTACATTACATTGATGAGCTGGGGGTGTAACTTCGGACCCACTCCTACTGTAATATCACCATCGCCATCATCTCATTATAATAGACAAAAAACAACTTGTATTGTTCCTTAGCTTACTCAGTCAAGATGTTTTACGTATCAAAGACCGTTAATACCGGAGCTCTGCTTGGTGCTGGAGATCAAATAGGCTCTATGGTCAACATGGCTGTCCAGTACGGTAAAGGCATGACCAATCATATCCACGTACAGCTCTACAAGAATCGCAAGGTAGTGGACCCTACAAACTTCTTCTGTTAGCAAGGTGAGCGTCTCGTTTTAAAGCCTAGTAAACACTGCGTGACTAGTGAAGAATTGCGTGACTAGTGAAGAACTGCGTGACTAGTGAAGAACTGCGTGACTAGTGAAGAACTGCGTGACTAGTGAAGAGCTGCGTGTGCGTGACAAGTGAAACACTGCGTGACTAGTGAAGAATTGCGTGACTAGTGAAGAACTGCGCGACTAGTGAAGAATTGCGTGACTAGTGAAGAACTACGTGACTAGTGAAGAACTGCGTGACTAGTGAAGAACTGCGTGACTAGTGAAGAACTGCGTGATTAGTGAAGAACTGCGTGACTTGTGAAGAACTGCGTGACTTGTGAAGAACTGCGTGACTAGTGAAGAATTGCGTGACTAGTGAAGAACTGCGTGACATGTGACGAATTACGTGACTAGTGAAGCACTGCGCGATCAGTGAAACACTGCGTGACTAGTAAACTACTGCGTGACTAAAGCAGTGCGCGTGGAAGCGATGCATCGTTCACAAAACCTTCTTCGAAGACATTGGAAGTCTAGAGTGAATGAATGAATTTAAGGACTTTTTTGTAGAAACTATTTTTATAGCTTTCATTAATTCACCGTATGTTATTGTTGATTTTCTAGGCTGATCATTGGTTGGCTTCCTTGGCACTGAAGACTATGGACTGATGTCAATGAATTAGTTTTGTTAATAAAAACTTTATTTGAAATTAATTTAACTGCTTGTTTCCCTGTTGTTACTTAGACTAAAGTGAGTATCAGGGGGGAATGGTTCCCAGTTCGCGCACTTTTCGGATTAAAATTCCGTGGTGGACTGGGCCGAGAGAAGTAGATCGAAACGCATCAACCTCGATCTCTTATCCGTGTCACGTAGAGTGTAATTCGTTTTCGTTTATAGTGTTACTTCTACTAATGCTCCCAATCCTGCAGCCAAACATATACGCAAGCACAACGGAACAATATTTATCTTTGACAGCGGGCCTGACTGACGTAAGCATATGCGCAAGGATAATAATTTCTTGTTTTATGTCAAAAACAAGGCTACTTCACAATTAAACAGCGCGTGTTTTTGTCGGGCTTCTTTAGCCACGGATTAGACCCTATGCATAGTAATTCCGTGCCTTTAAAATAGACAAACTAAAACCTTTACAGTACATATTGTTTCAGCCATCGGAAAGAGTACTTCAAAATACACAAAATTGGAAAGTTGGGTTGTTATAGACCTAATATTCAAGAAGTTATTACGGATCAAAAACAGAGCGTTTTGTATGTGTTTATCAACCGAGGCCTTTATAGCCTCGTTTTCATGATTTTCACACTATAAAGTACTCATAACTTCGCAGGAATTTAATATTTCACCTTTAAACTCATAGACTAACTTTCTTGGAGCATTGGCTATCATTTTGAACCTTTTTGCTAATTAAAACATAAATGTTCAACTATTATGCTAATTAGCAGCGGCCATTTTTGCATAGGGTCAATAGCTTTTCTCGCATGATGCGTGAAACAACAAAATTTGCCCACAGAAGAGTGTTATTATGAGATTGATTAGTAAGTAGTCAGAAGTTGAGTGACCATCTGCGCGGAGAACAGTTTCACGTCACCAGGTAGAGGAACCGGATATTAAAGAAGCAATAGACCCATTCTCGTACCCAGAGCTCCTCGGTCGGTCGTTCCTACTGAGGAGCTCTGGGTACGAGAATGCAATAGACCTTTTCCACTTGTCTGGATGTTTTCCCTTCTCGTGGGGTTAACATGCTTGGTTCAAAGTATTTCTACATCAATGTATTTGTTCATGTGTTAACAAGAACTGAAGAAAAGACGTTATAGAATACATATGGTCACATGGTTGGCATTGATTCTGATTGGTTGTTTTCGCACAATCACATGACGTCACAGAACACAAAACCTCGCACGAGTTAGCAGACGGGGAGTTGAGAGAAGAGCGAATCAACTAAAACGTCTGCAAAGGAGGCTATCACGCGGACTTCTTATACATATTTCCTTCTCATTACAATATTTGCTATTGTACCAGTGCAGGTACATTAGCGGCAATTTTGCTCCGCCCACAATTATTTGAATAATAATGAGTTTCAATATGTCGGACAACATTCTCGTACCCAGAGCTCCTCGGTCGGAACGAATAATTTCGATATAGAGTTATACCATACATAAAAATAAAGTAACCCGCTAAGCCGGACAAGCTCAAAGCAGTGTCCAATACTTCCGTACGTTTTCTCGTTATTTTTCCCTGCCAAGTCTTTAATACCAATGATTATTATCCAACCTGATATCTGTTTATCCGCACCGATCTTTTTCTTCACTTTTGTTCATATTAATATTACATTTTTCCTGGCTTCTGGCTTTGGATTTCTCCAGAGATCTGATACAGAATTTCCTGCATGTAATTTGGTTATGATCGTTCTTCGTCGTCAATCTGTTCAAAGTTAATTGTCGTTTGTCAAACAAGACGGGATGTCGCTTACTGCTGTGTGCAAATAACATTGAGGCCTTTTCAATTCACCTTTTTAAAGAAAAAATATTTCCTCAATTAAAACACCTGCACGCGTATCTGATATCGGTTGAATTGACTCACCTTGCATTGTGCATATCCTATTAGTTTTACTGAACGACAACCAGACAAACAGTCCAGTCGCTTGCGCTAGCCGTTGGCCTTCAGGATGATGCCTTCCTCAGAAGTCATCTCAAACGAAACGCAGAATTATTCCTCTCCTTGGATGAATGGATCTTTCTCGAGCATTTCACCTCAACTTCCAGTAACTTTGCAGGAGTTTGAAGCCGTAAGAATAGCTGATATCACTTGTTTTATGGCTATTGCTGTTCTGTCTTTGCTCGGAAATACAAGTCTCTTGTTCGTCGTTTTCAAAAACCGTCACATGAGGACGGCGACAAACTATCTCATCGTCAACATGGCCGTCTCAGATTTGGCGTACGTTGTGGTTGTATTGGTACCATTGCTACAGCAGTTGATCTCTAACTCAGTAGAATTCAAAATAACTGGTGTGGTTGGACATGTCCTGTGTAAACTGCAACCGTTCGTTCGGGACGTTGCGTTCACTGTGTCGATATTAAGCATGGTAGCCATTGCCTTAGATCGTTGTTTCGCTGTGCTATTCCCACTTCGTACAAAGCCATTTCCTCTCAAGACAAAGTTTGCAGTTCCTTTGATTTGGTTTGTGGCGATGGCGTCGTATGCAGTATACTGGGATGTTTATCGATTAGTTGGCTCCATCTGCAGTCCAATTTGGCCTCCAAAATCAAATCCTCAGTATCTGTACTTCTTTGTTTTGGGTTGTTATTTTGTTTGCCCTTTTTTGTTTATGACGGTTATTTATTCGGTCATAATTCACAAGCTTAACCATCAGCAAATCCCAGGGAATCAGACATCGGAGATGCAAGACTTGCGAAGGAAGCGCAACAAAAGCATCACCAAACTTGGCGTCTTCATTGTGGCATGGTTCTTCATTTCCTGGTCTCCCTACCACACACTGATGCTCATTGATATTTGCCTTTGGAAAGGAAAACCACCTCTCAGCTTGCAAAACTTTCTGATAACAATTGCTTATCCTGTAGCTATTCTCCTTTCAATAACAAGTGTAGCATCGAACCCGTGCGTCTGCTACGCCTGCAGTACAAACTTTAGACAATGTCTTGTGCAGATGTTAAGGAGCTGCCGTTGCTCTTCAAAACCGCGAACTCAAAGAGCTCGGACAACATCGACTTTTGTTACTAGGGACAGTATAGAGCTAAGAGCGCAACCATCAAGGATCGATATGCAAACTGAGAAGGGGATATCTAATGGCGGGTTAGAGGAAGAGAAGGCTGCTTCTTCATTTAATGAACTGTGATCTTTTTCGCTTTACCGAACACTGATTTTCCTCGATCATTCGGTTGTTTACCTTAAATTTTACATAATGCTGTAATAATAGTCCCACCATCATGGTATGTCATAATCATATTTAGATTATTCCAATGCAATGCTTTATTTTGTATAGAGGTACGGTCTTGACTGCCGGAGCGCGCATGATGATTTCTGATACGTAAAAAAACGCCTGTAAAACCATACTAAACTAATATACGCCTATATTATAGTAGAGAGAGATATAGTCACTGATCGACAAAGGAACTGACAGGCCGCGGGATATCCAGGATATTAAATAAAAGGAAGCAAACAGGATGTTTAATATATTAGCACAAAATTGCAATCATTTATTAAGGCGAAACATTTGTCAATTGTGATATGTAACATGGTAGTGGAGCGAATAGCTAAATCTATCACTCGTAAGAAGTGAAATAGCGCTGAATACGACTTATTAAATAAAAAAGTAATTTTTATCTGATTATTATTATTATATTATAACAATATTACATTTTTATTTAACCAACGCCGTTATTCCGCATGAAACTAAGGAAGATCAAAAAACGATAGTTTCCGAAAAACAAAAACAAACAGGAAGCCTACAAACAAATTAACCTTGTTTTTTTTTAGCTCTCGGCCCGATAGCTATATAGGCAGCTAGACAGCTATCGGTCATACGTTGTGTATATAGAACTGTGCAATGTAAACCTTAAACCAGCTGTGGCTACAACGAAAGACCAACCTTCACGCTATCTCAATAAGTACTGAATACATATCGTGATATGACATTTACTCGCACAGTGGAGTCGAAAGCTGTGGCGCCATGTAATTCTGGTTTGTTATTACCATGCTAACACTGATGGAGAGCCTTCTTTTAAACTTCTCCCTTTCTCTGTCTCTCTTCTTCTCTCTCTTCTCTCCTTCCTTCTCTCTCTGTCTCTTCTTCTTCTTCTCCCCTTCTCTGTCTATCTTCTTCTTCTTCTTTCTCTTCTCTCCTTCCTTCTCTCTCTGTCTCTTCTTCTCCCCTTCAGTCTCTCTCTTCTTTCTCTTCTCTCCTTCTCTTCTTCCTTCTCTTTGTCTCTTCTTCTCCCCTTCTCTGTCTCTCTTCTTCTTTCTCTTCTCTCCTTCCTTCTCTCTCTGTCTCTTCTTCTCCTCCCCTTTACTCTTTTAAACTCAGCTTTCCTGAAAAGCAATTACTTGTAATTGATGAAATTCTGAGTCAAAGTTCATTCATTCATTCATTCTCTGTCTCTCTTCTTCTTTCTCTTCTCTCCTTCCTTCTCTCTCTGTCTCTTCTTCTCCCCTTCTCTGTCTCTCTTCTTCTTCATTCTCTTCTCCCCTTCTCTCTGTCTTCTCCCTTCTCTTTCTCTCCTTCCTTCTCTCTCTCTCTCATCTGTATTCGGCAGGAAACATTCATGAAAGCTATATGACCAAAAGGATTTCAAGGAAATTGATGTTTTCAAATATCACCATAAAACTAAAACCATCCACACACTTGTGTGAATTCTTGGCTGAACTCGACCAATTTCTCTAACAAATTTGAGTCGGCCCGGACAAAAAAGGTCTGTGTAAAGCTGTGTGTACGAGGTGGATTTGGAAATTGCTCATGAATTGTTAATGAGTTTTGAAGTAGTGTTTATATAGCTCAGTAAAGATAGAAAATTACCGTGTCAAATGTTACAGCAGTTAACGTCTCTAATCAGTTTGATTCAAAAGTTGAGTGAAAGATATTGATACTTCAGTGCATGAATGAATACAGTTTTCTCAACTGTTTGATAACTCTCTGAAATATAACTGCCTGGCTAGCCTCGTATACTCGAGTACACAATTATCGATTTGTAACACTATGGACAGTAGTAGATACACTCACGGTATAGAAATACGAACAAGAAAACAAGAGAAAAGTAGGGACTACTGAGAATGACAGATAAACTACACCGCGACAGCAGCTGTTCAATCCACACACCAAATAAGGCAGATCAGCGCGCACATTACGAGAGTATGCTGGAGGCTTTTCGACGTCAGACAACGGCTACTGACAAATTATTCTCATCGTTTGAAAATGTATACACTCATTTCGATAAAGTTAGTCACCCGTAAAGCTTCGAAGGTGAGACCGATGAGGATCCTGGGTTGGTTAAAATGTATGTACCCATGGTCCTTCTTGGTCTCACCTTTGAAGCTTTTCGCGTGACTAACTTTATCGAAATGAGTGTATACATTTCATTGCGTTTTCACCTCTAGACGTGATGTCTCCACTCTGGAGAGCGTGGTCGGTATAGAGGAATAAAAGACGCGAGGAATGAAAGCAAAGTTATAGATGAACGAACTCATGAATGGATATGTACAACAATAAACGCACATGGGATACATTCTGTTGCAAAGTGACACTGCAACTTCTGTACAGGTGGTATATAGCTAATTGCATAATCGTTGTCGGGTTGAAAATCATAAATCATAGAAGCTGAGACCGCAAGGATGGATGGGAAATCAGTTCATAAGTCGCATTACATACAGATATATTCAATGTTCTCGTAGTTTTGAAGGTATATCAGCTATTTAACTAAGATCCTACAAGTCTGGATAAAAAGGTCGATCATTTGACGGTGTTATTTGAGAGTTTTAATTTCCCAGAATTCCGTTTGGTCATAGCTTTCATGATTTTCAACCCGACAACGATTATGCAATTAGCTATATATTATATTTTTATATCTACCTTATTCGTACTTAATTTCGCGCGTACTTAATTATTTCGCGATTTTGTTAAGACAGCATTTCGCGAGGCTTTATTTTCGCGATCAGATTTCGATAAGAGAAAATGAAAAAAGGGCATTAAATTTTGCGAAAGCGGTGTCAACAACATTAATTTTTTTCTAAAAAAGCAAACTTATTTCTATACAAACAGGAACAAGATGACAGTCAACTAGACTAACTAGACGTTATAAACTATAACGTTTATTGTTCATGTTGATTAAGTGGTTTCGATATTTTTTCTTCTGGGTATTATATTTCGCGTGTTTAAAGTCCGCGAGCCTCTTTTTTCGCGAGGCTTTAATTTCGCGATTTTTTTCGCGAAATGAAGTACGAATAAGGTACATACAGGGCAGAATATCACAGACCCTGACACGAGGCCTCGAGCCAAATATTTTCCAGTCCGGCCCTCTTAGTCAGTCAATAAGTACAAAGAGTCGCTTTCGTATAAGTGGGAAGTAGTTACGGTGCGGTTCGTGACGTAACGTGACGGTATCCAAGCATTCTGATTGGTTGAGCGATGATCTTGCGCGCTGTGATTGGTTGAATAGAATGTCTTATCCCCCGTACCGTGACCGTAACTCCGTGCCGTAGGTTTCCCACTCACAGTATCAATATCTGTGTCGTGTTTTTGGCATATTTTGTATCCCCGGCCAAGTCACGCGACTCAAGTCCAAGACAACTGCCTTGCGTCGCTCTGAGTATGTCCCCAAGCAAGAATGGTGGTGACTTAGCAGAGTTCATTCAATGGTAGCAACATTTGGCAACCAAGCTCCAGTCAAGCTCCAGTGCTACGTCTATGTTATCTTAGTTTAGGTGTCCCCAATTACCCTATACCACTATGACGTCAAATCAAAACAATCTATTGTTTAAACGCTAAGGATCATGGTCGCTAGAGGGGGACAAAACAGCAACAACACAAAGGATTTCCCAAATAAATGTATTTTACAGACGGTCTGAAAGCGATAAAAGTCACCAAACACAGTAAATATTGTGGGAAAAGTATCGATGAACATAATATCTGGAAACTAGCCAATTTGAAATCAAGCGAGCCTCAGCAGAGCAGATTTAGTTCAAATTTCTATTGTTCTTCACGATTCTGTCCCCCTCATAAATAAGCCTTTACGTCATAATGGTATAGCGCAATTAGTGGTCCACTTGTGGACTGCTAGAAGATTAGACACGTTAATAAAGTTTTATTATTATTATTATTATTATTAGTCTATTTTATCTTAGTTTAGGTGTCCCCAATTAGTGGTCCACTTGTGTACTGCTAGAATATTAGACACGTTAATAAAGTTTTATTATTATTATTATTATTATAGTTAGATAAATCCTTATCCAATGGATAAGTTGATGCTGTTATCCAATAAAAAGCATCCATTACTGCAAGTCAGGGTCAGCTGGGACCGGATATGACGTTGCTACCTACAATATGATGACACGAGCCAGCTTTGTGTCGCTTTGTGTTCTTGTATATAATGACGTACCAGAAATGATTCGATGCCAAATTAACAACCTGTTGATTAAGGTCAGCAACACTGATTTATATGTCAACATATGTCAGCAACAACTGATTTATATGTCAACATATGTCAGCAACAACGTCAGCAACAACTGATTTATATGTCAACATATGTCAGCAACAACGTCAGCAACAACTGATTTATATGTCAACATATGTCAGCAACAACGTCAGCAACAACTGATTTATATGTCAACATATGTCAGCAACAACTGATTTATATGTCAGCAACAACGTCAGCAACAACTGATTTATATGTCAACATATGTCAGCAACAACTGATTTATATGTCAGCAACAACGTCAGCAACAACTGATTTATATGTCAACATATGTCAGCAACAACTGATTTATATGTCAGCAACAACGTCAGCAACAACTGATTTATATGTCAACATATGTCAGCAACAACTGATTTATATGTCAGCAACAACTGATTTATATGTCAGCAACAACGTCAGCAACAACTGATTTATATGTCAGCAACAACGTCAGCAACAACTGATTTATATGTCAACATATGTCAGCAACAACTGATTTATATGTCAGCAACAACGTCAGCAACAACTGATTTATATGTCAGCAACAACGTCAGCAACAACTGATTTATATGTCAACATATGTCAGCAACAACTGATTTATATGTCAGCAACAACGTCAGCAACAACTGATTTATATGTCAGCAACAACGTCAGCAACAACTGATTTATATGTCAGCAACAACGTCAGCAACAACTGATTTATATGTCAACATATGTCAGCAACAACTGATTTATATGTCAACATATGTCAGCAACAACTGATTTATATGTCAGCAACAACGTCAGCAACAACTGATTTATATGTCAGCAACAACGTCAGCAACAACTGATTTATATGTCAACATATGTCAGCAACAACTGATTTATATGTCAACATATGTCAGCAACAACGTCAGCAACAACTGATTTATATGTCAACATATGTCAGCAACAACTGATTTATATGTCAGCAACAACGTCAGCAACAACTGATTTATATGTCAGCAACAACGTCAGCAACAACTGATTTATATGTCAACATATGTCAGCAACAACTGATTTATATGTCAGCAACAACGTCAGCAACAACTGATTTATATGTCAGCAACAACGTCAGCAACAACTGATTTATATGTCAACATATGTCAGCAACAACTGATTTATATGTCAACATATGTCAGCAACAACTGATTTATATGTCAACATATGTCAGCAACAACTGATTTATATGTCAACATATGTCAGCAACAACTGATTTATATGTCAACATATGTCAGCAACAACTGATTTATATGTCAACATATGTCAGCAACAACTGATTTATATGTCAACATATGTCAGCAACAACTGATTTATATGTCAGCAACAACGTCAGCAACAACTGATTTATATGTCAACATATGTCAGCAACAACGTCAGCAACAACTGATTTATATGTCAACATATGTCAGCAACAACTGATTTATATGTCAACATATGTCAGCAACAACTGATTTATATGTCAGCAACAACGTCAGCAACAACTGATTTATATGTCAACATATGTCAGCAACAACGTCAGCAACAACTGATTTATATGTCAACATATGTCAGCAACAACGTCAGCAACAACTGATTTATATGTCAACATATGTCAGCAACAACGTCAGCAACAACTGATTTATATGTCAACATATGTCAGCAACAACTGATTTATATGTCAGCAACAACGTCAGCAACAACTGATGATTTATATGTCAACATATGTCAGCAACAACTGATTTATATGTCAGCAACAACGTCAGCAACAACTGATTTATATGTCAACATATGTCAGCAACAACTGATTTATATGTCAGCAACAACGTCAGCAACAACTGATTTATATGTCAACATATGTCAGCAACAACTGATTTATATGTCAGCAACAACTGATTTATATGTCAGCAACAACGTCAGCAACAACTGATTTATATGTCAGCAACAACGTCAGCAACAACTGATTTATATGTCAACATATGTCAGCAACAACTGATTTATATGTCAGCAACAACGTCAGCAACAACTGATTTATATGTCAGCAACAACGTCAGCAACAACTGATTTATATGTCAACATATGTCAGCAACAACTGATTTTTATGTCAACATATGTCAGCAACAACTGATTTATATGTCAGCAACAACGTCAGCAACAACTGATTTATATGTCAGCAACAACGTCAGCAACAACTGATTTATATGTCAGCAACAACGTCAGCAACAACTGATTTATATGTCAACATATGTCAGCAACAACTGATTTATATGTCAACATATGTCAGCAACAACTGATTTATATGTCAGCAACAACGTCAGCAACAACTGATTTATATGTCAGCAACAACGTCAGCAACAACTGATTTATATGTCAACATATGTCAGCAACAACTGATTTATATGTCAACATATGTCAGCAACAACGTCAGCAACAACTGATTTATATGTCAACATATGTCAGCAACAACTGATTTATATGTCAGCAACAACGTCAGCAACAACTGATTTATATGTCAGCAACAACGTCAGCAACAACTGATTTATATGTCAACATATGTCAGCAACAACTGATTTATATGTCAGCAACAACGTCAGCAACAACTGATTTATATGTCAGCAACAACGTCAGCAACAACTGATTTATATGTCAACATATGTCAGCAACAACTGATTTATATGTCAACATATGTCAGCAACAACTGATTTATATGTCAACATATGTCAGCAACAACTGATTTATATGTCACATATGTCAGCAACAACTGATTTATATGTCAACATATGTCAGCAACAACTGATTTATATGTCAACATATGTCAGCAACAACTGATTTATATGTCAACATATGTCAGCAACAACTGATTTATATGTCAGCAACAACGTCAGCAACAACTGATTTATATGTCAACATATGTCAGCAACAACGTCAGCAACAACTGATTTATATGTCAACATATGTCAACAACAACTGATTTATATGTCAACATATGTCAGCAACAACTGATTTATATGTCAACATATGTCAGCAACAACTGATTTATATGTCAACATATGTCAGCAACAACTGATTTATATGTCAACATATGTCAGCAACAACTGATTTATATAATGTCAGTGGTCTTGACAAGAAACGGGACGCTATATAAACTATATATATTATTACATATTATTCTAATATTATTCCGTTGCACGAAGTGGGAGAAGTTCCCTAGTCACAGGAAGGGTCCTTACCTCTCCCCATCCTCTCTTCCAGAGAGCCCGCTCGCATGCTAAGGAAAGGGAGAAATCGAGAGCGACGCTCCTTGTTGAGCGCTTCGCCCAGCTGTCGTACTTTTATCCGGACAGAGATAAGAACCTCTGGCCACGAGAACCGATACTCTTTCTCAAAACAAGATCAGAAATATTTTAAACGCCAGGGATTGTGGGGAGGAGTGGGAGGCGTTTTCTGTTTAGGAAGCAAGTAGTCCAAGGACTCAGCAAAGACCAATCAGTACTGAACGCGGTATATTTTTTTGGTGATTATTTTTCGGCTAGCCAGGTTAAGGAAAGATTTACAAATGGTAAATACAAATATATAGCTATTGCACAATGAGACGAAACAGGAGGTTATTGACTTCGTCTTGTACACTGAGCTCGACTGCAAACTACTAATTATATCTGAAAGTGATGATAATTCAGGCTATGGAATTTAATAGGACAAGGCATCCGTTTCCAAGGCTTTCCAACGATTCACCAGCTGATTGGATTTTTTCCAAACCCATTGAAAACCAACAATCTTTCCACGTTATAAGTCCATTGACACGCTGTTAAATGGTATTAATTGATTACTCTATAAAAACCTTGTTGACCCTGAATGGGGAAATGTCAACTGAACGGTATGTTGATTATTTCCGGTGTCTAGTGTGAAAATGGCATAAAAACTTACCATCGATCCAGTTCCTTGTCAGTAGGGTAAAGTTTCTCAAGCAACGAGAAAGCAACTTTCTAGAATGAGATTCGTGCTTGCTTTTACCCTCGTGGTATTTGCCTCTTTACAAGCAGGTCAGTGGTTATTGTACTATTTATGAATTATGTTCAGTATAGGAGAGGGTAGGAGACTCCTGTTCAGACGCCGCCTTTCAGACCACTTTCCTCCTTCGCTGACAGCCGTAGCGTCGGTAGATTATGTCAGTTCAGTAGTCTAGTATAGGCTAGCTGTCTCGTAGGATCTGGAAACTGCGGAATTCCTTCTGGGCTGGGAAATTTCCGATGCGCGCGAGAATAGCAGGCTTGAGACTATAGGCATACGTACATAAACTTGATTAATGTGTCAGACTTCTAGCGTACCAGTACGGGGACATTGTACGTAGGGTTGTTAATCCACGAGTTAACACATTGATGCCTTTGTTTAGTGCTTGGCTGTGGACCAGCAGTACCGGTCGCGTCTCGCAAACAAAGAGGTAGGTACCTCGACGAACCTGCTTGGCCGCCATCTTGCCGAAACGCCCCTGTAGGTGATTATCGAGAAATAGTCCGAAGTTCTCGGCCAATCAGCGCGCTTGATTTTCTATAATCACCTGTGTAATTATACTAACTAGACGCTCTTCTAGCGTGAAGTCGGGCTTCTAACTGACATGTAGCCTATTTGAACTAAATATAGATATCTTAGTGCGATCGTTGCGTGACTCGGTAGAAGATCCTTTCCTTGCAATTTCAGTACTGATTTCGCAAACTCAGCGAATCATGAATGACAATGACATAGTTTATTTGGTACCATAAATATATCCATACAAATACAAATAGCGTATACATAAACTAGACATCGCAGAGTGATTAAACAGTGTTTGGATGAAGTGTAAATATGGGTTTAGGTACCTGACGGCTCGGTGTCCGAAAACCTCACAACTGTTCTCTTCACTGCATGCGTGTATCATCAACTCACTTCGATTCGTTCTAAGTTCTGAAGATCTCTAAACCCTTTGCAGTACTAGTAATGGATTGATAAATCCATATCTCTATGAATTATTGTGGTTATTTTGAAAACAATACTTGTTCAGGGGCGTAGCGTGCTTTTTTCCCAATGTACGCACAGAGCAACGAGCGCCGAAGGCGTGAGTTTCTAGGGGGGTGAGGGGGCATGCCCCCCCTGGAAATTTAGAAATCTAGAGTCTTGGAAATACCATTTTCTTCGTTTTCCAGCGGACTTTCTCGCTACATAAATACATAGTAAAATGCATCTATCACTCAGTTTTTTTTGGGGATTTATGTAAAGGATTTATATAAAGCTTATACACTGTTAGAGTGCAATTTAGAAAAGCGTGAAATAGTACTAACTTTAAATAGTTCTAAATAGTGCTATTTCTATTGTTTTCTATTGTTTCATTAGTGCTATTTAGTACTAATTAGTGATTTAGTTTTCAAGCTTTTCTAATTTGCACTCTACCGAGGTCTATTAGCGATATAACAACCCGATAGGCGAAGCCGTTTTTTTTGGTATTTATTTTGTTTGAGAGACTGTTCACTGGGGCTGCTACATGTTTTCTCCGGGATTTTCACTAGTCGAGAGACGACTACGTCGCTGCAGATAACTTTGACGAGCGGCGAACGCGAGAGCTGATAGGGAGTGCGGGGGCATGCTCCCCGAAAATTTTTGAAACATATAGGGTCTCTGAAATAGCATTTCCTGCCTTCTGAGAGTAGTTTCCAGGAAGTTTACACTGAGTCAGCTGTTAAGAGTTGGTCTTAGATTTCTTTTTTTTATTAATATTTTGATGCTTCTTATAATATTTATATTTTAAGGATTTTAAATTGTACGCACGTGCGTATGTGCGTATATGCACGCTACGCCCCTGTTGTTTAGAGCCTTCGGTGATTATGGATGACTCGGTAGAACATGCTTTCTTTGTAAAATCGATTTCACAAACTCAGCGAATCATAGAAATGACAATGACAATAGTTTATTTGGTGCCATAAATATATCCATACCAAATACAAATATAACTGAATAAACTAGACATCGCAGCGTGATCCAATATGTGACTCGAACAATCATGCACAATATTTCCCAGCCGATTCTGAGCATTCAAACCAGTGATTTACTTACAACAATTTCAAAATTCAGCAAAATAAAGATCTATCAGTGTTATAAGCTTACCAAAACACACAATTACAGCGGTACAAAGTATAGAAGACATTGACTTCGTTTAGATTTCAATCTTGTGTTTGATAGCATATTTATCTTCTAAGACCCTTCTACTTCTCGCATTTTATTTTTATTTTATTTTGCTTTGATCTCCATTATTTCATCATTTAACTCAACATGTGAAGTCATTTGAGCGATATTTGAGTTGTTTTGAGCAATATTTGCTTGTGAAGAATGGCTCGTGTTGATCAGAGCCTTCGGTAATTATCTAAGCGGCCGGCACAGGGCGCATGCGCTGTAGAACCCAGTTTGCGATTTCAAGCCAAAGACGACCGAATCTCATTTTTAGAGTCGGGTCTTCCACAAGAAGCCCGACTAATAATAACTTTAATAATAATTAGAACTTTATTTATATAGCGCTTTTACATAGATTATACATTGTCTATGTGGATTGACTCATAATACAAAGATAAAAGCAATCCAACAACAAATGAATGAAAATGACAGCACTGCAGAAACCTACAGATAACAATCAATCCGCTGACCTACGCAGGCTCGTTTTTGCAGATAACTGCCTACACTGGCTACAGATAACCATCAGACCGCTGAAATATCGCTGGCGCGCACTGATAGTTAGAATTATCTGTAGGCTCTCGACCAATGAGAATACAGATACTGAGTGCAATGTATAATAATAATAGTTATTATCTTAATGAGTATTTTTTATTCTTTGTTGTGCATGTAAACATTTCGTATTTCATTGTGCTATGATTTGTTCAATAAAACGTCATTATTATTATTGTTATAAATGTTAACTCCAAATGTGTAACGAATGGCAAGGAA
Source organism: Actinostola sp. cb2023 (assembly GCA_033675265.1). Taxonomy (NCBI): domain Eukaryota; kingdom Metazoa; phylum Cnidaria; class Anthozoa; order Actiniaria; family Actinostolidae; genus Actinostola; species Actinostola sp. cb2023. The sequence goes on along the minus strand of JAUJYZ010001002.1, from coordinate 283,503 downwards.
GGGAGGGGCTCCTAGTCGACCGACTAACAGTTCATTCGACATCAACAAAAGAACTGAAATAATCGGAGAGGAAGAGAGAGAGAGAGAGAGAGAGAGAGAGAGGGAGAAAACAACGCACGCGCGCACGCACGCACGCGTGCACACGCACGCACGCGCGCACACGCACACACATGTATACTGTATACACATATAAACATAAAGTAAGGAAAAGAAAACAATTAAAACTAATCTATTCATCTCGTTGGTATTTTTAGTTGGCTGTGTTGGTAGGAAACGTTTCAGACAGATCTGCGCCAGCAACCCTACAAACGCGTATCGAGAAGAAGAAGAAATTCCTGGCTTCTATTTGTCACACATGGGTCCTTCGTGGAAATGGTAATTACAATTCATCTCTTTTACACTAGAGAGTGGGAAAGCTACGGTATCGTGTCGTTCTGAAAGAGTTTGATTGGATGAGATGCATCTGTACGCTTTTTGATTGGTTGAGAAAGGAAGCCATTTGAGTGTCACGGTACCGTAAGTTTCCCACTCGTACGAAAACGACTTTATATACATGTACAGAGTCGTTTTCGATTGGGAAACCTACGGTACGGAGTTACAGTCACGGTACGGAATCGAAGACATCTATTCAACCCAATCACGGCGCGCAAAATCATTGCTCAACCAATCAGAATGCTTGGGCACGGCACCGTACGGCACGAACCGTAACTACTTCCCACTCGTTTTAATAATAATAATCGTACGAAAATGACTCTACACAAAACTATTTGTAACCGATGTTTTTTTAAAAACGACTGTCATGCAGGAATGACACCGTGCACACCGGCCTTGATATCGAGTGTTCACCAGAGTTTAGTGTCCACGCTCCTTTTCGCGGTAAAATTACGCGTCTGGACAACAATAACCTAACACTACTAGGTCTTCATACATTTCAAGGTATGAACTGACTTCATTAGACGTTTCTCACTGGATGAAATGCGCTCTCTCAAGAGGAGACAGCTAAATGGGAAGCCTCAAAGGATCTCATTAAATATAAAACAATAGAAGCATCAAGAGTTCCAGACTTCCGGTATTATTACAAAGGAAAAGTGAGCACCAATTCTAGACACAGGGAGCCCAAGCTATGTTTTTGCTCACTTTTCCTTTGTAATAATCTCACAATGCATTGCGCGCGTACCGGAAGTCTGGAACTCTTGATGCTTGTATAGAACGATGCAGAAGCATAATAGATTTGTTCTTTTGCTTGACACTCGAAGGTCCTTTTGAGGCATCCCATTTAGCCGCCACCCTATATGGAAGTGCGGTTTCCAATTTCCCTTCCGTTGCGCATTTCATGTACCTTCCCTAAATAGAAATGACGTCATTGATATATTTCCCTTTCCCCAGTCCCCCTCTTTCCTCACCACAGGAACCCCAACAGGTAAAACAGAAGAGAAGTTTGATTTGATCTCCGTTTCCATTCAGGCTATGCTATGAATATGAATAACTTCAACGTATCGAGTTCACTTTCCATAAATACAATCGTCGCTGCTGGACAATGCCTTGGGATAATGACACGTGTTCGTCCTCATGATGGACTGGAAGGCGTGTCAAACTATGTGCACATCACGACCGACATTATTGGTTATAGTACTGTGGATCCTAGCTGGTACATATGTCCAGGTATGTTAAGTTATCATCATCATCATCATCATAATAATACTTTATTACGTTTGTAAAGCGCTCATACAAATCTGTTCTGAGCGCTGAAATACAATGAGATAATGCGGTATTGCGGTATCAGCTACCCCTCATTACTGAACGGAGCACGGTTGAAGCTGTTCTAGTCGTTAAATGAAAGATAGCTCAGAACAAGCGCGACTCTGTCCCATTGTTTTCTCTTGGCTTATAGACCTTATGCATTAATGGTAGAATCGTAAAATCTGATTTCCTTTGTTATTGGGAATATATTACAGCAATATCTGACCATCTCTTTGAAGAGAGGGTTTTCAATAATGAACATACCAAATTTTAGGGCTGTACTATGCAATATTGAACAGTTATAGTGATTTGAAATTACAAAGATTTGTACCAGAAACCGGACTTTGGCCCTAGATGCCTCGTTTCCATGTATTTTGCACCTTTCAAACGCTTATTAATTGATGATAGTTTCATTTTTAATAATGCACTTTTGGGGGTAAATACTGAAACTGTCGATGGTCTTTCAATCTATTGATTTACCTTTACTTAACTCGTTATTCTTTCAGTTTTTGCAAATTTATGCAAAGTACAGAAATCGAGTATTGCATAGGGTCTATAATACTGGCTATCGAATAATCTATCAATCTCTTTCCTTCGCAGTCAATTCATTTATCGTCACGCAATGCTACTCCCACATAGCGTTGCGTGACGACAAAGAGAGATTGCGATAACTTAGTTGTTCTGTGGTGTTTTCATGTTTTCAGTTTCTGAATGGCCAAACAAATCCCGCAAATTCTATGCCATAATGGAAGGTCGCAACCGTTTCGTTAACGTTGATTATGACAAACAAATAGAAGAAGCAGAAGTAACCGAGATGGAGAAGGAAAAAAACACAGTTGAAGGCTCGGCAGACGAAGAAGATTCTGAAGGTTGGTATGTTTCTTGGTCTTTACGATCGTAGTACGGATCATCGGTCCGCCATATTGGCCGGGTAGGTTGGTAACAAGTCAAAAGCCATCAGGGTAGGAGTCACCAACTACCTATAAGGCCTATAGAAAATGAAGGCACCTTTTCGTAGTTTCCCAGAATGCTTCATGATTCTGCGCGCGCAAGCGAGGTCAGGGTACATCGAAGAAATTCAGTAGAAAACTTAAGGCTCGGACACACGGTGCAACTTTTCTTGCAACGTTGCGCGCAACAGTTGCAGAAGTAGGATCGAGTTCTAATTCTGCAACCGTTGCGCGCAACGTTGCATCGTGTGACATCCCAAAAAACTCTTGTTGCGCGCAACGTTGCATCGTGTGACACCCCAAAAAACTCTTGTTGCGCGCAACGTTGCATCGTGTGACACCCCAAAAAACTCTTGTTGCGCGCAACGTTGCATCGTGTGACACCCCAAAAAACTCTTGTTGCGCGCAACGTTGCATCGTGTGACACCCCAAAAAACTCTTGTTGCGCGCAACGTTGCATCGTGTGACACCCCAAAAACTCTTGTTGCGCGCAACGTTGCATCGTGACACCCCAAAAACTCTTGTTGCGCGCAACGTTGCAAGAAAAGTTGCATCGTGTGTCCTGGGCCTTTAGACTTTTCATTTAAAAGTGCGTAAGAAGAATTACAAAGATAGATGCAAATTCTCAAGCAAAGAAAAAATATTTTTTCTGTTCTTGATTAGACTGACTAACAGTAGTCATATTTTCCTCAATACACGATCAATTCTAAATATTTTTCCCCTGACCTCGCTTGCGCTCGCAGAATCATGAAGCATTCTGGGAAACTACGAAAACTAAAGGTCCATAGGAATTGGAAGAAGGGTTGTCTAATTTTCGCACAGTCAGTCTGCTGCTGTTTTTGGCGAGGTTTGCATTGAGGAGGATCATGTACAACTAACTACTAATGGTCCTAAGGGGCCGTTCATTATTTATCGAAGGGGGAATGGGTTCGGAGTAGGGACCCCCCCCCCCCCCCCCCCCCCCGAGAAATACGTTTTAAAGGAGGGGAACTGAAAAATCTTACCAGTGTATTGGTGATGGGAGGGGGGGGGGGGGGGGGGGGGGGGGGGGGGGGGGGGGGGGGGGGGGGGGCATAAATCCTTACGGGTTGTCCTAATGGAACTGAAAAAACAACATGTTCGTTCATTTCTCACCCCTCCCCTCCCCCTAAATAATGAACGGTCCCTAATAGTAACTCACGGGATACACAACTCTATTACCGTCTCAGTACGTTCTCTAACGCTCACCATGACATGCTTGGTTTACTCTTTCAACAGGGTCAACGGATCCATGACCAACAAGACTCGACTAGCCTCCTAAAGCAGACGCATGTCCAGGCTTCCGTTTTACTCCGCCGGCCACCACCACCACTTAGTGGCCGGTGGAGTAAAACGGAAGCCTGGACACGCGTCTGCTTTAGGAGGCTAGATTCGACCAGATGTGGTGACGTTGTCCATAAGTGTCAAGCTATTGTTATAGGAGTGATATAGACCCTTTTAATAAATCCCCACAATGCATGATTTTCCGCGCTTGACGTCAAACTTATTCTCTTGAATTCTATTCAAAATATACAAAGACTGAAAACATTGAAGGAAAATGAATGGAATTCAAAAGAATAAATTTGACGTCAAGCGCGGAAAATCATGCATTGTGGGATTTATTAAAAGGGTTTATAGCCTGTGCTTCCAAGGGAAGGAAGATGGAAGAAAAAAAAACAGGAAAGAAATGGAAAACTTGAACTTTTTTCTTTTCTAGTACCCAGTCCAACTCAAGGCCTTTGAAATCGGTTGGACTGTGCAACGAAATTTGATTTCTTTATCTCTCGTTGCCCCGTTGTTATAATCATTACTTAACATATTATAATTGTCGTATTATTATGTTAGAGCATTGAGATTTATATGTAATGCGCTTTTTCAATAATTAAATTATTATTATAATTGTCACAGTCGCCAACCTTGTTCCCAGGCTCCTCGCTCCAAAGGAGAAGAGCCTGGGACGAGGTTGGACAATCGCCTGAAATTCACCTAATTCTTGGTGACTTGCTATAACGCTCTTAACGTAGCTGTTACGAAGGTAGACCTAGACATCAACATTGTCCGACATAAATTCTAATAAAAACTGCAATGTTTGCTCAAGGAGTGATGGTTGACATGCGACAACTCGATTAAAGGATATTCATATTTTATAGTTTAAGAAATGTTTTTATTATTATTCTGTAAAGCGCATTAGATCATATTTACATGTAATTTTTGCGCTATATAAGTATTAAATTATTATTATTATTATTAAAGGATATATATGATCTTCATGACGCTGTATTTATTAATATTTATTAAAGCCGCATAGCTGCAAATTGCGCCTTAATAGCGGTCCGACAAAAAGACTTTTCTTTGACTTTATTTATTAACGGTGCAGTTCATTGTAAAGCGCAAAGAGCATTTATGTCGGCAGATTTAATAATATCAGTGAAAGGAAGTTATATATTAGTAAGAAATATATTAGTAAGAAGTAAAAAGTATCGGCACCTTAGTTGTACTCAGAGCAGATTTCGTATGACTGTGAACAATTTGATTTAGAAGTTCGAATGAATCCGTGCCGTGTTTTTTCACCAGTCATACGAAATCGGGTCTATTTGAGCCATCAACGGACCGACGATCGACTTGACGGATCCGGCAACCAACTGCTACGCAAACAGAGCATGTAATGACGTTATAACCGGGCTTTGATTGAATGTATATAACCGAAGAGTTATTATTTTAGTCTCGCTGCTTTCAAGGCCTAGTAGCTACAGTTGAAACTGCAAAAGGCGATCACGATAACGTAAGACTGAGAATTAAAGCAGATAATTTATTTTACTAAGAAGGTACGATGCAATATTTGTGTTTTATTACATTCTTTCTGTACTTTTTTGTACTTATTTGCTTGACTTTCGATTCCGTATAGTGTTTTCTTTTTACGGAGTCGTTTCGTGATTCTTGTTTTAGAAAGTGTCTTTTCTGGTCGTGTGGGCTTTTCTGTTACATATTGTCCACTTTTTGTTGTCGTTTGATCTGACGACACAGTCGTTTGATCTCACAGACATGCCTTTCCTAGTCTTCTGGGTTTCCGTTCAGAGTGTCAATAAAACAGAACAAATCAAGAAAAAAGAAACGAGAGCGGGCAGTACATGGAAACCAACTTTTGTCTATATTTCCCTTGTGTCTTTTTCCGTTTGTCTTTTTTTATTACTTTTTCCCCGTCTTTCTGTATTCCCCTTCTCTCTGTCTTCTTTCATCCTTACAAAATAGTAGTTCCCCTTTCCATGTATTTTCTTTATTGACCCTCTTCACCGTATATACAAAGCCTATCTTTTATCTATATATAAATCAACAACCCAACTTCCAAGGCAACCATTACTTCCCTCCTCCATGCAGAGATCAATTAATGGCTTTAATTCTCAAGGTAAACGCACACTACGTTCATGTCACGTCACGTCCCGACTCGGAATTCGTGTCTTGCTGTCATCCTACGCTTGACGTTAGCTGTGCGGAGTAAGTGCCTCCAATACAAATCAAGAGTCTGTAATTTGAGATGTTGTCAAAACTGTATTGCCTAAACTTTCGTTAGACGCGATTGAGTATTTATAAATTGACAAATAAACGAAAACTTCGACAAAAACAACAACGGTAGTGCGTCACCCATGAGAGTAAACAGTCGACGTAATGTGCACGTACACTAAATGTCTTATACTTTTTATTATGGAAGACAAACAAAGATAACTTTTAATCTACTACTGAAACGCAAACGCAGCCAAATTGACGATTCACGGAGTGAGTGGAGACAGAAGTTAAAAAACGCTCAAAAACTGAACGGGATAAGCCATCTGAATATCTGTAGATACTCGAGACTTGGTGTTAGTGTTTACTTTACGTGTTTACATTCAGTTCTTTATTCAAATCAAGTTCGACGAAGTCTCAATGATGTGCTTTAGTTGGAACACACTGTAAGAATCAGTAGCATCAGTTTCCAGACACAAGACAAGACGAAGTGGAAAGTCAATGATTTGAATTGAGAATGAATGAAATGGCCGGCATCAGTGATCGGAACGATTGAAACAATTGGTAGGTACAAAAAGCAGAAAAGGAAGAAAAGATAGACAGAAAGAAGGAAAAAAGATAGAAATTAAGGAACTGGAAAAGAAAGAAAGAAAATATAAAAAGAAAGAAGGAAAAAAGATAGGAATTAAGGAACTGGAAAAGAAAGAAAGAAAAGATAAAAAGAAAGAAGGAAAAAAAAAGATAGAAATTAAGGAACTGGAAAAGAAAGAAAGAAAATATAAAAAGAAAGAAGGAAAAAAGATAGGAATTAAGGAACTGGAAAAGAAAGAAAGAAAAGATAAAAAGAAAGAACGAAAAAAGATAGGAATTAAGGAACTGGAAAAGAAAGAAAGAAAATATAAAAAGAAAGAAGGAAAAAATATAGGAATTAAGGAACTGGAAAAGAAAGAAAGAAAAGATAAAAAGAAAGAAGGAAAAAAGATAGGAATTAAGGAACTGGAAAAGAAAGAAAGAAAAGATAAAAAGAAAGAAGGAAAAAAAAGATAGGAATTAAGGAACTGGAAAAGAAAGAAAGAAAAGATAAAAAGAAAGAAGAAGAAAAATGATAGAAATTAAGGAACAGGAAAAGAAAGAAAGAAAAGATAAAAAGAAAGAAAGAAAAGATAAAAAGAAAGAAGGAAAAAAGATAGGAATTAAGGAACTGGAAAAGAAAGAAAGAAAAGATAAAAAGAAAGAAGGAAAAAAGATAGAAATTAAGGAACTGGAAAAGAAAGAAAGAAAATATAAAAAGAAAGAAGGAAAAAAGATAGGAATTAAGGAACTGGAAAAGAAAGAAAGAAAATATAAAAAGAAAGAAGGAAAAAAGATAGGAATTAAGGAACTGGAAAAGAAAGAAAGAAAATATATAAAAGAAAGAAGGAAAAAAGATAGGAATTAAGGAACTGGAAAAGAAAGAAAGAAAAGATAAAAAGAAAGAAGGAAAAATGATAGAAATTAAGGAACAGGAAAAGAAAGAAAGAAAAGATAAAAAGAAAGAAAGAAAATACAAAAAGAAAGAAGGAAAAAAGATAGGAATTAAGGAACTGGAAAAGAAAGAAAGAAAAGATAAAAAGAAAGAAGAAAAAAAGGAAAGAAATTAAGGAACTGGAAAAGAAAGAAAGAAAAGAGAAAGAAGGAAAAAAGATAGGAATTAAGGAACTGGAAAAGAAAGAAAGAAAAGATAAGGAAGGAAGGACAAAATAATTTTAAAGAAGGAAGAAAAAAAGGGGAAACAAAAAAGAATAAAGGAACTGGAAAGAAATAAAATATAGGATCTTCACGGGTCAGCTTTCAAAGCTTTGATTGATTAGTTTACTAGCCTTGTAAACAATGTCCTGAAACGGTTGCCATTAAGCACACTCAAAGCAAGTAAAACGGCAGATGCTTTCGTTTCTAGGTAACGATAGATCTGATGAAGATTTGGTTATATGGACGGTAATTAAATCGGCAACCGTATACATGTTCGATGGCCTTGCTTATCTAAAACACAGACTGTGAACATTATTGTAATATTGCATTTTATGGCAAAAACGCATTGAATTTTCAGGGTTTCATTTTTACTGCAACGAAAAAATCTAGCTCAGTCACAGCACATCGGCATCACGTCCTGAAGAGCTTTTCCCTCAAAATCTGTGTGCAAGAAAAACTCAGTTTGTTTTGATAGCAATTCTGTAAGGTGGTTTTCGGAAGCTAAAGTTGTCGGTCGTGGACGACGCCCCAAAACAAAACGCTCCGACTGATGAAATGAAATGCGAACGAACTAGACAAAGTATTCCAAAGCCGAAAAGCAAATAAATAAAAGGGGAAACAAATAAAAAAATAAATGAAAGGATGCGCAACTAATTACTTTACAAACCATTGTGTGATAATTTCAAAGCTGGGTCCACGAGCGTTTGTCTTCTAGTGACACTGACGAAAACAAGCCGTACGTTCAGCCGGTTGCCCCGGGGGGTGGGGTGGGGGGGGGGGGGGGGGGGGGGGTGTCGGTTGTTGGAGCCGCTTTGATCTGACAGTGCAATTTCTATTTAAAAAAATATGTCAAAAAATTCATTTTCTGGTTGTAAATACATTATGAAATGTCCAAATCTTGTAATGACAATAGTGTAAACACATTATTTAGACCTCTAAGTTATCGCGTGCAAGAAAAAACTTTCTACATTTAACGCCGTGTTTTTTCCCGGTTTTTTTCTTTCTTTTTTTCCTTCTCTTTTTTCTTTTAAACGTCGTGTTTACTATCGCTGGACTGACTCAGAAACAAAATAATAGAAAACGTTTTGTGTATGTTTGCATAGAGCAGATTTCGAACGACTGTAAAAAACGTACGCCAAGGACGGCCCGTGATATGTTTAGAGTCGTTTTGGTATGAGTGGGAAGTAGTTACGGTTCGTGCCGTGTTCGCATTCTGATTGGTTGAGCAATGATTGTATTGTATTGTATGATTTTGCGCGCTGTGATTGATTAAATAGATGTCTTCGATTCCGTACTGCCATATGTTTCCCACTCATACGAAAACGACTCCATTGCCGTGCAGTGAGTGCCGCAGTTTTTCACAATCAGAAGGAATCTGCTCTACCCCACGTAGGTCGGAAGTTTAGGACACTGGCAAGCCCTGATACACGACAGACATAAGGGGTAATATGATATATTTAATAATGGATTTCATGATGTAACTGTCGGTTCAATAATTGCAGCACTGAACATTTGACACGATAAAAACTTTTTGGGGTAATTTCTTTTTGACAGAAGAATAATCGAAGATAATCAGCCCGATAAAATGCAGAAGTGAAGTCGATCAAGCTGGTTTATTCTACACAGCCTCTCGAGAAGAACGGTTGATTTACAGACTTGGTAGAGCCGGGTCCAACTTAGCGCTGGCACCTATATAACCGCATCCATTAGCGACGTGTTGTCGTACTGATAATATATTCTGAGTCAAGAATTGAAGAACGGAAAAGAACATATCGCACAAGGTTTATTTGGATAAAGGTAAGATCGATTTTACAGTCAAAATGAAACAGCAACTTTTTGAAGACGGTCACTAGAAAATAAATCGTAATACAAAATTGTAATATATATCGATGTGAGCCCCCTAGATAAGCTATGTTAAGTCAAATATGTTTAAATAATAATAATAAATAAATCCGGCGCCGAATCCAATGCAACCAAGAGAAATCAAATTCAAAGTCGTGATAAACATCTTACGTGTATATACTACTGTAAAACGCTGGAAGTAAAAGTTTCTGTGTTCGATAAGAGTATTGATGTCAGGAAAATAAGGAGCTTTATGGCTGTTTAGGGACCTTGAGGTATAAAACTCTTCAGAGAAGTAGTGGACCGCTTTTTCACATGAAAAAAAGAACACGAACTCGAGCGAAGAAAAGTCATACCTTTTGTCTGCTTTGATTTTCCAGGTAGCAATTCTTGAGGCTCCCTTTCACAACATGTCGGAAGGCAATGTCAATGGAATGTTCAACGAAAGTAGAACGAATGGAACAGGATTTGGAAATCTGCCTGTCTATCCAGAAGGCCTTCAATCCGTGATGGGTATCATGCGAATCGTATCTATTTGCTGCTATGTCGCCATACTTGTTCTGTCCACCCTCGGCAACACAGCCATTGTTGCAATAGTTTTTAAAAATCAAAACATGCAGACCAAAGCCAATGTCCTCATCGTCAACATGGCCATATCAGACCTTGTAGCTACGATATTCACAGTGCCAAGGATGATCGACGTTGAAGTCTCCAGAAATTTCCTGTGGAAAGTACCGAGCCTCGTCACCGAAGTGGTTTGCAAGTTTAGTCCATTCGTACGTGAAGTTTCCTGCGCTGTTTCAATCTTCAGCTTGGTAGGAATTGCACTGGATCGCTTCTTTGCCATTGTCATTCCTCTGGCCCGTAAACCTGCCATTCTGCATCTGAAATGCTTGATCCCAATGATCTGGCTGGTATCGATGGGGATCAATGCATTCTACTTTTATGCTTTCAGAGTCGAGGTTAGTGAAGGCGTGCTGAAATGTATACAAATCTTAACGAACAACGAAGATAAAATATTCGATAGTGTTAGGTTTGTGATGCTCATCGCAGTCCCACTGCTGGCGTTGATCCTTCTCTACAGTACCATTGCCATCAAGATGACACGGCAGAACATTCCAGGAGCAAGTGTAGAATCCTTTGCAAAAAGTCGACGGCAGCAGAACCGTAACATCATCAAATTATCAGTTGTCATCGTCGCCTTCTTCGCCATTTGTTGGGTGCCATATTACATTGGTGTACTCCTGCAGGATTATCTTTGGCATTCTCAACTCCCTCCTCTACATTCAATTACGTTAGTTTTTGTCCTCCAAACGGTATTTACCATCCTTACCTATGCGAGCTATGCAGTCAACCCGTACGTTTGTCTGGTGTTTAGCAGCAATTTCCGAAGAGGTACCAGACGCATGTTCTGCAGCGCAAATCCGTTTGTAACTCGTGTGCCAACACGAATTACTACGTCTAACTGGAACGTACCACGGGCCATTTCGATGAGCAACCTCGATATCTCGATTGAAAACCCGAACGGACCACGAACAATTCCTGGAAACAATTTGGACACATCATTGGAAAACGATCGAGATCGTGCTCTTCCGAATACACCAACAGAAAGTTCGGAAAACCTGGACGAACCATACTTGGAAGATTCCGAAGATCCTGCAAATTCGACCGCACAGCGAATAGTTTGGACAAACCTGGACGAACCATACTTGGAAGATTCCGAAGATACTGCAAATCCGACCGCACAGCGAATAGTTTCGACAAACCTGGACGAACCATACTTGGAAGATTCCGAAGATCCTGCAAATCCGACCGCACAGCGAATAGTTTCGACAAACCTGGACGAACCATACTTGGAAGATTCCGAAGATCCTGCAAATCCGACCGCACAGCGAATAATTTCGCCAAACCTGGACGAACCATACATGGAAAACTCGAGAGACATTCCAGGGCCGAAAGGATCCCGAGCCGGAATTTCGGCAAGCCTGACTGACAGTTACTTAAAAAACCTGAAAGGTGATTTAAACAAAGGATTTGAAATGTAAACGCGAGTTCTTTCAGGAGAAATCTTGCAAGAAATCTAATAGAACTTCCTAATAAAAGCAACTAAGCTATAACTGAAATGCCAGGAAACACACTGTACAAGGCCACAAATAGAATATAAAAGCATATAGTAACACTAAATTAGATGTTTACTGAAAGATATTTAAAGAAAAAAGTAAGAGAAGGCAAACAAAGGAAAGAGTTGTGGAGAAAAACAGGATATAAGTCAACTCTCGACTTACGGACATCCCGCTATTGTGGACACCCCGTTACTACGGACACCTCGCTATTGTGGACACCCCGTTACTACGGACACCTCGCTATTGCGGACACCCCGTTACTACGGACACCTCGTTATTGCGGACACCCGGTTAATAAGGACACCTTGCTCTTGTGGACACCCCGTTATTATCGACAAAGGCTGGACTGATTCCCGGCTGGCTACAGTTATACTAGATTTGACTGAAAAGATCTCTCGATATCTGCGGACTCTCGTTATTATGGACACCCGAGGGTATCCCGAGGGTGTCCGCTTTAACGATAGTCGACTGTACAGGAAAGAATATACTCAGCTAACGACCGGAGCCGCAATATTAAGCTTATCGTGCCATGCTTCATAAAAATAAACAAATAATTTTTACTCTTTAATGAAGGCAAACAAAACATTGACATCTTAAGATAGTATCAACCTAGATAAATTATGCTTTACAATATCATGAGATTGGACAGTTTTAATGAATTGTAAATAAACTGTCTTCTGGTGTATATGTTCTATTGAACATTCACGGTAGGATAGCGCGAGGAAGATGAACTTATCGCTGGGATTCAATCAGCTGTTTAAAGTCCATGGATCTCATTCTCTGGCTCCAAATCAGTGGTGGTCAAACACTGACCACCATGTGCTATCAAGCAGAGCGTATTCTATTCAACACTTGCAATTCAGCTGATAAAAATTCCGCACAAGATTGGAAATTACCCATAAAATCCTTCTGAGCGGAAACGAGAAAGAAAAATCTCTGAAAAATCTCTGACCCCGATGAATTTGAACGGAACCATACACGACCCTCGGAGCTGATCTACAATGGTCTACCAAATGAGCCGTGTACGCGGGCAAGACTGGGAGCAGGCTATGGGAAATTAATATTGAAATGCGTGACACATAATATTTACACGAATACTAGGAAAAGTGGCCGCGCCGTAGCACAAACAGAAACAGAAAGAAAAACACCGTAAGCAATGTAGAGTGCAAACCATATGTCCGTGAAACAGTACTAACTAATTAGTACTAAATAGCACTGATGAAACAATAGAAAACAATGGAGATAACACTATTTAGTATTCTAAATCTCATTAATAATTCATGAGCAATTGATCCAACCATGTATACCCCGATACAGACACTGATGAATAAAACATCAGTGCTGTATCAGTGATACAGACCTAATGAATAAAACATTAATGCTGTATCACTGATACAACACTAATGTTTTATTCATCAGTTCTATATCAGTGATATAGAACTGACACAGGTCATGCAAAGGTCTCATTTACTCGTATCATTGACCTTTGCATTAAAGCACCGACAGCACGTTACGAATATCATTATGGCTTCCTATTTACAAATACAAAAGCTCTTTCCAATGTGGGATGACTTGAGGTGTATCCTGCGCATGACAGTGACGTCAAAAGTACCTTTACAAGAAAGTTCTGTAATTTTCTTGTGTTATTTACTCAGATTTCGTGTAATGCTGTTTTAAATCATGGTAAATTGGGATGGAGGTTTAGAAGCCAGTTACAGCACTCGCGTCCGTGTTGTATCGGAGATATAGATCCTCGCTTACGGCTCGGATCTATATCTACCGATACAACACGGCCGCTCATGCAGTAAATATCACATAGTACTATTTCACGGACATATGGTTTGCACTCTATGAACGCAGCTGTAAATAGGCTCAATTAATGTACAATAAACTAACAAAATCCGCACACAAATAGTTTTTAAAATACACTTGTGTATGTGGCAGATATTGGACTAAAAGCAATGATTTGCGCTACAAGCAAAAAGTAAAGAAAGTGGGAATTTCAGGCTCCTTCACTGGTTTGTATCACTAGAAGGTAAATGTGGCTGTAAATACTGCCTTTGTTACTGCTAATAACAACATTAATAATAGTAACAATAATAATGGTGATAAGAACAGTAACCGAATAGCAACAACATTATCATCAACACCAACAAAAAAACAGCAGTAAGAACAATATTCGACCAGCAACAATAACAAAAACAACAGCAAAAACATCAGTAAGAACGGTAACCGAACACCAACAACATTATCATCAACAACAGCAACAACAACAACAGCAAAAATATCAGTAAAGAACGGTAACCGAACACCAACAACATTATCATCAACAACAGCAACAACAACAACAGCAAAAATATCAGTAAAGAACGGTAACCGAACACCAACAACATTATCATCAACAACAGCAACAACAACAACAGCAAAAACATCAGTAAGAACGGTAACCGAACACCAACAACATTATCATCAACAACAGCAACAACAACAGCAAAAACATCAGTAAGAACGGTAACCGAACACCAACAACATTATCATCAACAACAGCAACAACAAAAACATCAGTAAAGAACGGTAACCGAACAGTTATCATCAAGAACGGTAACCGAACACCAACAACAAAATCATCAAACAACAGCAACAACAACAACATCAACAAAAAAACATCAGTAAGAACGGTAACCGAACACCAACAACATTATCATCAACAACAGCAACAACATCAACAGCAAAAACAGCAGTAAAGAACGGTAACCGAACATCAACAACATTATCATCAACAACAGCAACAACAACAACAGCAGCAACAAAAACAGCAGTAAGAACGGTAACCGAACAGCAATAATAACAACAGTGAGTATAAAAACAGGAATGAGAACAGGAACAAACACAATAACAAGAGTAACAAAAATCAATATTATGAACAGCAAATGAGATCATCCACGAATTACAACATACACAGGTGCATGGAATACTCTCACAGTAGTTCAATATTGAGATAATCTCGTTTATCAGGGTAACACAGCATAAGCAAATACACTCCTTTGCATCAAGATAAAAGCAATAAAAATATTACTAATAAAGACAGTCTTATCGGTGTTCTATTCTTTTCGTGCTATGGTGTTTATTCAGTTACGTTGTACTTGGCATATAGGTTTACATATATACACGAGAGGAAATATCATAAGAGACACTATCAAGTATCACACACACTATTTACATACGCGTTCACGTAATATGTGACTGAAATACGAGCGTCGAAACAAATATGTGGGACTTTGATGGGTTTTGAAGAGGATTTTCAAATGTGTGGGACTTTGATTTACTCTTTTGGGAAGGCGTAGGTGCCTTGTGGGTTTCCTATTACGTTGAACCAACAGGTCTGTAAGTTCTCGGTATTTATACATACATTTGTGTAATTTGCGACGGACTAGGAAATCCAAATGTGTGGGACTTTGATGGGTTTTGAAGAGGATTTCATTTACTCTTTTGGGAAGGCGTAGGTGCCTTGTGGGTTTCCTATTACGTTGAACCAACAGGTCTGTAAGTTCTCGGTATTTATACATACATTTGTGTAATTTGCGACGGACTAGGAAATCCAAATATGTGGGACTTTGATGGGTTTTGAAGAGGATTTCATTTACTCTTTTGGGAAGGCGTAGGTGCCTTGTGGGTTTCCTATTACGTTGAACCAACAGGTCTGTAAGTTCTCGGTATTTATACATACATTTGTGTAATTTGCGACGGACTAGGAAATCCAAATATGTGGGACTTTGATGGGTTTTGAAGAGGATTTCATTTACTCTTTTTGGTAAGGCGTAGGTTTGTGTGGGACTTTGATGGGTTTTGAAGAGGATTTCATGAAAGGCGTATGTGCCTTGTGGCGTATTTGAACCAACAGGTCTGTAAGTCCAAATGTGTGGGACTTTGATGGTGCCTTGTTTGGAAGGGTTTCCTATTACGTTGAACCAACAGGTCAGACCTGCAAGTTCTCGGTATTTACACATACATGTACTTTTCCTTCCTTTTGGCGGAATGGGAAAGCCAAATATGTGGGATTTTGATGGGTGTTGAAGATTTTCATTTACCCTTTTTGGAAGGCGTAAGTGTCATTGAACCGACAGGTCGCACCCTGCAACCATATTACAATTCTATGGTGTGGCTGAGCTCATTGAATGCACCTGTTTAGCTACAGATACCTTCTGCGATTTAAGTTTTACTACTCTCTTCCTAACATGAACATACTTGTGGCTTTACCTCGAAAGGCTTGTTTCTTCCTTTTTCTTCCCTGTCGCCCATCCCTACTTTTGCCAAGGTGGTTGTTTCTTGGAGAAAGACGTCTTCTTCGTTTGACCATGTTTCATTCTCTTCTTGACACGAACTCCTGGTTTCACCTCGAAGCGTTTTTCCTTCGATCGTGTAACTCTCGCTAGCGATTTCTTGACGAAATCTTTCTTCCTTTGTGCGAAGGCGTCTTGAAGAGAGACAGAGATGGAATTTGAGTCACTGTTGGGTGAAGGTACATTGAAGGGTTCCTCGAGGTCCGAGCCTTCCGGATGAGCCGAGTGGCTGCCACTCCCTATCGCGTTGCCTTTTAGTGTTACTGCTTCTTCCGTTTCTTCTCCGTGGTCAGAAACTTTGCGACTCCCTCCTTGTTCATTGCTCTGACCCAACAAAAATAAATGACGATTTTAACTTACAGTAAAACTAAGAACGGTAAACTTCACAGGTTAAAGTATTACTCCTACCTTTTCATGTTCATGGTATGACTCTGTTGTTGAGTGTTCAGAGTGACTTGTTGCACTGTTGTCAGTTTCCAAACTACCAGAGGACAAGGATGGTGATGGCGAGTCTTCTTCGAGAAAAAAAAGATCAAACGTTTGTAACGTTAAGGTTTTTGTGAAGTTTGTGCGGAAATTCATATTAATTTCAGTAATACTTGATTTGAAAAGTTTTTTTGGAAATAGGGCAAATAAAGTCTCTCCAATCCACTTTTTTTAAGCCAAAATCATTTATAGGGTCTAAAAATGTACGATACCCAGTACCCGGGCTTCCTCCCTTCCTTGAACCACAGAGAAAGGCTACTGAGGTATGACGTTGAAATGTACCGCATATGTTAGTAGGTTTGGAAATGGAAACCAAATAAAAGCCTCTAAAGAAGGTTGAAACCATTTCTCGGGGAGCAAAACGTCAAAGACGTGGCTGCCATGTTTGATGGAATTGCAAAAAAACTTAGCCTTGTATAAGATTGTTGTGCAATATGGCCGCCACATCATTCCCAAAGAAATGACTGCAAACCACGAACATTACTCCAATCATGAGTTTCTAGTTTTGATGATACTAAGACGACCTACCTAATAGTTTATCCAATTGCAGTAAGTCACTCCCCATATTTTTCAGTCTTGTCTCAATATTCTCACTATTCGAAGAAGAACTGTCATATCCATCAAGTGGAGATTGGGTCAAATCTGAAGCAACCCAGCGCTCGGTGGCTCCACTTTTTCCTACACGTTTCTCAAAAGCAGCGACTGAACTCAACGACGTGGTTGGCATCCGTTGATTTCGACCATCTCCAGAAACTGGTTCCCTTACGAATACAGATTGATCCGGAATAGATTCTCCCTGAATGGATTCTTGGAATATCATTGACTGAGTGCTGGCTTTCGTTGGGAGATACCACTTTACAGATGACTGACTTGCCGGTTTCAAAAGGTACTCTGCATTACGAGACTGACTGGTATTTGGGCTTGACCCTTCGCTGGTGGGTCCAAGTGAACCCATCGATTGAGTGCTTGCTTTTACGAGACTCACTGGTATTTGGGTGCTTAAACTTTGAATATTACTAGCACTCGATATTTGGGTCCACTGATGGGTCCAAGTGAACCCATCGATTGAGTGCTTGCTTTAGCTGGGACGACCCACTGCTGGAATAGTGAGCTTGTGCTGGTGCTTAGGCTTTGAATATTACTAGTATCTCGAGTATTTGGGCTTGAGTCTTCACTGATGGGTCCAAGTGAACCCATCGACTGAGTGCTTGCTTTAGCTGGGACGACCCACTGCTGGAGTGAGCTGTGCTTTGAATATTACTGGCACCTCGAGTATTGAGTTTGACTTAGGGGCCAAGTGAATATTGCTTTAGTATCTGCTGGAATGGTATTTGGCTGCTGCTTAAACTTTGAATATTACTAGTATCTCGAGTATTTGGGCTTGAGTCTTCACTGATGGGTCCAAGTGAACCCATCGATTGAGTGCTTGCTTTAGGTGGGACGACCCACTGCTGGAGTGGCGAGCTTGTGCTGGAGCTTAAACTTTGAATATTAGTATCTCGGTATTTGGGCTTGACTTCACTGATGGGTCCCCCATCGATGAGTGCTTGCTTTAGGTGGGACGACCCACTGCTGGAATGGTGAGCTTGTGCTTTGAATATTACTGGCACCTCGAGTATTTGAGTTTGACCCTTCGATGTCGGGCCCAAGTGAACCCATCGATTGAGTACTTGCTTTAGGTGGGACGAACCACTGCTGGATTTGTGAGCTTATGCTGGTGTTTAGGTTTTGAAGATTGCTAAAGTCTGGGCTGGAGTGAAGTTCAAGTGACCTCGATGTTTCTTCTCCATAGATTATCTTATCGAATACATCACCTCCTCCTGGTTGAAACGTGCTTGTTTCTAAACTGGATTCATCGATAAAGCCACCCACGGCCCCAATTGACTGGGTGCTTGCTTTGGGAGGCAAAATCCATTGGTCCTCCATTATCGACCGTGGGCCAAATGCATCTGCCTTGGGATCTTGTAATAACAAATTGCTCGTATCAAAGCTGGAATCTTCACTGATACGTCCAGTGGAGCTCGTTGATTGAGTGCTCGCTTTTGGAGGCAGGTGCCACCTTTGAGTTTCAATATCACTGCCAGCTTGTGTTTCGGTTTCGGACCTTGTTGGATGGTTGACACTGGCGGATTGTAGGGTACTGTACGGCATACTCCCTACGGTACTTGGTCCAGCTGAGTCTTTATCAACTGAAACCGAGGTCGTGTTCTCAGTTAAATATTCCGACCAACTGGTCCTTCCTATTGGTCTCGCCAATCTCCTATGTACATGTATGTCCCTCTCAAGTTCATTTTCACTCGAAGAAGTAAACTTCGTCATCATTTCGTTTAATTCAGACAATGTTGTTATTGAAGACCGGCTGCCGTTAGCTAGATCAAGGTTTGTACCAAAAGCTGATGGGTCCGGTGAGAGTTTGAGAGAATGATACTCTGTCCCACTCGATGGAAGACTAAAATCACTAGTAGACGTCGATTTTCTAGATACTTGAGGATCTTTGGTGATTACTGAGAAGCGGTTTCCAGTGCGACCAGAACTACTCGAATCACTTGTCCATGGGAAGGACCTTCGGTAGCTATTGTCAGAACTGCTAGAACTTCCTTTCAAGCCAACAAGAGGAGGAACATGGCTACCTTTGTTGGCATGTACATTTTCGTTTTCTTTGTTAATTGTTGCAATCTCACGAGAACTTTCCTCTGTTGATTTGTGATCTGAACGGAACTTGTCACTAACTTGACTTTGAACAGAGGTTATATTTGAACTACCAACAGCTCTGCTGGTCACACCAAAAATGGGAGATTCCTCGCTTGTTATTGAATGCCCCACATCAAGACTAACAGGACTGCCCTGTTCATATCGCTCTAAGATATCTTTGTAATATCTCATGCGCCTATGTTGTTGCTCTTGTTTTTGTTTAATTAACTGACGCTGATTCTCAATAAGCATCTTCTCTTCTTCCCATTTTCTTCGATATTCGTCTACGTAATTAGGCGATCCATCGAATGATTGTGTGACCGAAGGCGTTGTCTGGGATGCTGTTGGACTTGGAGTCGCATTCACGATACCAGGTGTTCTCAGTCTTGGCCCTTGAAAATAACTTGTAAAGTCCGGTACTGGTTGTAAAGAAGATGAATAAGACGATCCATTCCTTTGGTCTGATATTTTTGTCGATATGCTACCACCTGTGACACTTAGTGAAGTCTCAGAGCTAATTTTATTTCTGGTACTGTCAGTGATAATAGAACCACGTGTTGACGAAGGGAACGAATGGACGACTCCTTGGATTTGTCTGAAAGGACGGTCGATCGTTTCACTCCAGTCGTCCAAGAATCGATCCTGAGTTACACCACTAGTTGGTATTGCCTGGTGTTTGGAATCCAACGATCCAGAACTAGATGAGAGTTCCTCAGACTCGAGACGCCCTTCTGATTCAGAACTTTCCATTGGAAAACTTTCTCCTGTAGTTTCATGCTGTCTTAAAGCTAAAGGGTAATGCTTGTGCTTTGGTGGTTGATCGCCAGGCTCCCTTCCAAGATCATGCTTCTGTGGTATAACCATGTTAGAGTAATCCTCATCACTGTCAGAACCATAAACAGGACGGCTACTTTGCGGTTTCGCGGAAGGCGCTTTTACTATAAGGATCTTCGTTAAGGTTAGACACTGTTGGGAGAGTTTCTGGTGGTCTGGATGACTTGGGCCAACGATCAGATGCACTGCTGGATGTGCCCGAAGTCTCTGCCTCGTCGACTGTTTGTTCCTCAAGAGATAGAACTCCTGATTCTATAGATGGCAAAGACCCTTCATCCCTCTCCTCGAGTGACCCACTTTCATCATCAACCCCGTGAGGCTCGCTTTCTTTGAGGTGTTTCTCACCGTCCACCTCTGCCTCATCTTTAGGCTTCTTTTGAGCACTTCCATCATATGGTCCCTGGGATCTTTCACTAGATAGCGCCTGGAACCTATTGTGGTATTCCTTTAGTTGCTCCTCCAGGCGTTGTTGAATTGATCGTTGTTCCTCTAGTTGCTCTAAGAGTTTTTGTTCTTGACCGAGAGGAGAAGGCTGAGAATGATATCAAGAGAAAATATATTGTAGTTCCATGAAAATCTTGCATAAAAATGCTGTATATGCTTACTTTGAATAAAAGTCTAAAAATCACTTATGTGTGTGGACCTTCCAGAGTGATATTAATAATTATTAATTATTAATAACATATTAATAATTACCATGGTTTCCTGGGAGGACCTAGGAACAGGCTCATCTTCCTCTTCACGAGTAATTACCGTTCTAGCCTGCCTGGCAGCTTCATAAGGGTGTAGTAGAGTACGCATTTCTTGAGTATCTCCAGTATCTGTCGGGAGGTCTTGAGTAGTAGGCCCTGAAGCTTTAGGATGCGGATGAGGTGGAAAGGTGCGTGGAATATACTCATCTTGTAGTTGTTCTTCTTCCTCGGGAAGAGGTGTCAGAACGTTTACCCTTGCACTAGAAATAAACAAAACAAAATTGAATTACAGTAGAACCCCGCTATCTCGAACTCGGTTATCTCGAACTCCCCGTTATTTCGAACACAAACCCATGTCCCTAGGGTCGTTTTATCAGTGAATTACTATCGGTTATCTCGAACTCCCGCTATCTCGAACAATTTATCGATTCCATTGGGTGTTCGAGATAACGGGGTTCTACTGTATCTAAAATATTGAAAATACTGAGATGCATAACCTACCTGATATGTTTTCCAGTCATGCGAGAGGGTGGGGCAGGTGTCTTTTTGCTTTGGTCAACTGGAATAAAGTAAATTACAATGATCTACATGTACACACAGATCTTGAAAGTGTCTTTGAGAGTTTAAAATATGTCACAACGAAAACAAAATGAATCCAGGCTCCCTTAGCAGGGGCAAACAGAGAGAGCCTGAGTAATAGTTTGTGGGACACAACGTCTTCTGCATAGTGGATTATCTTACACCTTATATACATCTCGTCCAGCTGTACACCGCTAGTGAACTCGTAATTAGCACTGATACCTTTCTCGACAGATGCTGTTGGCTTTTCTTTCCCGACTTGTTCTCGTTGTTGTTGAATGCGCAGAAGAAGTCTTTTCACAGCATCTAGGTCATCAACAAGAAGAATCTATTTACTGACCTCTTTCCTGTCTACTGCTCCATGCATGCATCGATATAGAGTTCAGTGGCGGATCCAGGATTTTGAAAAGGGGGTTTCTTTAGGAGGGTCCGGGGCTTAACCCCTTGGGAATTTTTTGATCAGATGTCTAAGGTCAGTTCTTTTCGCTTTCTCGTCTTACTTCTCCTCCCCTTCCCCTTCCCCTCCGAAGAAGCGACTGGGTTCGAGGCAGGGGTTCCATGGCACCGTTGGAACCCCTCTAGATCCGCCACTAGAGTTGTACCATACACTGCATGTACCTTCTCCTTTTGGTATTGTTTCCTTTTGTTCATCGTCTTGACTTGCACTTTCCATAGCGGCCTCCTCGTTTTCTCTCCTGGGGACATTGTCCAGGTCCCCTATTCCAACATCGTCAATTCTTTCTCGATCAGCCTGCTGAGGAGGGACTACTATGGGAACAGTTGCTTCCTATGGAAATATCAATGTAAACACGTAGTTCTCTGTCAGCAGTGAATTAGTTACGAGCATTTTATAAATTGATTCTCACGTACCGATCGTCCTGGAGTTCGTTCTTCAGGAACTAAAAATGAACGTTACGTACGGAAACAGTAAACTTTCTGAAATATTTTGTTTCTGTGTCTTCAACATCAGTGAAGCCGTGTATGTACAAAAGCAGTCTGCGATTAGCATATTTGGGTATAAAAAGAAAACCTTTGAAATGTTTTGCGCATGGAACACACCTAAACTCTCCAATCCATTTCAAATGCACCTAAAAGAACTGTAGTACCACAGGAAGCCCAAGCTGTGGTTTTGTGGAGAATATCGTAAAAATATTTTCTCCTGTAAATACTGTAATAAAAGACTTGAAACTGTGGTAGTGTCTTGTGGTCTTTATTTAAGACACTACCACAGTTTCAAGTCTTTTATTACAGTATTTACAGGAGAAAATATTTTTACGATATTCTCCACAAAACCACAGCTTGGGCTTCCTGTGGTAGTACTGGGTCCGTTGAAGGTTCTATTTAAATACGCAATAGTCAAATCCCAGTAACTGGTTTTGCGGCATGAAAACCCATTTCCATCCCTAATAATAATAGTATCCCTAACTTCATATGTACTGGATTTCAAACCCACCTAACAACTGGTGCTCCTCAGGGATCAGTACTGGGTCCGTTGAAGGTTCTAATGCAATAGTCAAATCGCCGGTATACCCTGCAATAATAACAATCATTTGTTATTATTTAATACTTCTTGACTAGATTTATTACAAAATGGGATTAAATATGAACGTCCTTCCTTGGCCCCTCCCCATTCTCCTCTCCTTCCACGAGATCGATCATGTTCATAGGCTTGGATCAGCTAGTGATATGGTGGCTCGGAACTCGTGAAATAGAGCAGATTTCGAATGACTGTGGAAAACTTACGGCATGGACGTGCCGTTCCCGTGATGTTTTTAGGATTTCCGTGCAGTGCCGTGACCCCCGGGCGTGACCGTTGCCGTGCCGTGCGCCGTGTTTTTTTTTGTTTTTTTTTACAGTCATGCGAAATCTGCTCTATAGCCGCGCGTATTGTTTGTCAAATCATGGAATATTAATCAACTGTATTTACCTGTCTGCATCATGTACATGTCTTCAAATGCTTGCTCCAGGTCACGTTGTCTTTCCTCTGCGTCTTCAACACGTTTGTGAGGAGGTTGAAATATCCGTACCTTGCGATCCAAGCAAAACAAGCAGTTGAAAAAAAAACGTATTTTTTTATACCCGGTATGGCCATTTTAGTTGTGGGTTAAATTGGAAACCAGCCCTTATTGCTGTATTTGAAACCCACGATAAAGATTTTTATTATTATTATTATTGGGAATTCCTTTATTCGATGTGGTACTATGCGTCTATTACCGGTATCCTAGCAACAGCATTTTGTCTCCTCTGACGATCCATTCTCTCAAGATCACCCAACTCATCCATCAGTTTTTTGTGATCCTGTTAAAAGTCAGTGGAAATTGTTGGAATATGCGCAAAATATTACGCATAATCCAAAGGCATCTTCGTACGCAAACTCTCTCTCCTTTGTAACGGGGAAGAGAGAGTGTAAACCGTTGAAGTGCATATGACACAATTTTTTATATTTCATTTTATAACATAGATTAGTGATGGAAATAATAATATCACAAATAATTTTTGATTAAATTATTGCTTTTAGAGATATTTGTGAAAAACATGTTGCGAAGTGTGACGTCACGTTGTTTGATCGCACCCTGGTTTCATTGAAATCATGGCAAATATCGATCGCTTTTTGTACTAGAAAACGAAAAGAACAACAAACAATTTGAAGTAGATTAAAAGTACAGATATAATACTTTAAACACCAAAAAAAATATAAGTTTTACCTGTTTATGTTTTTGTCTTATGGTCGGACAAAAGTATGACTATTTTGGTTATTTTTGAGGCTCTTCAAACAAAGTGACGTCATAAAAGCTGATGTATTTTTCGAAAATATCTTTCAAAGCAATCATTTCACAGAAAATTGATTATGTTTTCTTTGATACTACCAATAATCTGCATAATGGTTTTTGAAGTACAGTTGAAGCCTGCCTCGTTAATACGACCACCTCGTTATTACGACCACTTAATTTTGGACGGAAGAACTGCGCAGTCATACAATCTCTTGACGCTATTTTACGGTCACCCCGTTATTACGGCCAGATTTTGTTGGTCCGTGGGTGGTCGTATTAACGCGGCTCTATTGTAACAGGGACCCAAATGGCAATGGAGCACCTAGCCATTTCGATCCTAGCATTTGGGGTAAAATAACCGGGAAGCAGATTGAAATAGCAAAGAACAGTTCTAACAAAAACCCTAGTTGAACCTTATTTTCGCAAACTAATATACACCCATGATGATATACCTCTTCTATCTTCAACTGAGCCAGTGCATGCTTGTGTCGTAGACGTGCTTTTTCTGCTTGCTCGGATTGGCTTCTCTGAGCAACTTCAATGATACCATGAATCTTGACCTCTTCTTCCTCAGCTGCAAACCTAGCATCAACCTGTATAGGGTGTACAAAAATAATAATAATAATAATAATAATAATAATAATAATAATAATAATAATAATAATAATAATAATAATAATAATAATTTTATTTTTATTTTTTTTAAATAATTAATAATAATAATAATAATAATAATAATAATAATAATAATAATAATTTTATTATTTTTAATAATAATAATAATAATAATAATAATAATAATAATAATAATAATAATAATCAACGTTAGAGTGAAGAAGAACTGACAAGCTGGTACCCCTTCATGGGAAATACCTTTTGCAGGAAGGGAGAGGTGGGAGGAGTGGTTTAGGTAGTTTAGGTTGAGATAAAAGTATGCAAATAGATGAAAGGTGGTCTAACTTGTTTGTGCTGCACAGTATACCATACTAGTAAATGTTTGGATATATTTTTAATTTGTGGGATCTACAAAAATGACAACTAAGAATTAAGGACATACTCTACCTGGTTCTCTTTGTCCATCTTCTCCACCTGAACTGCAGGCATTTGGAGATGATAATGAGTAGATTTGAAGTCTTCTATGTTCTTGGGTTGCAGCTTTTTTTCTGCTTTCAAGAAAAAGAAGTAAGGATAATCCACAGGGGCATAGCCAGGATTTTCCATTGGGGGAAATCAAATAACACCCCCCCTCCCCTCCTCAAACATACAAATTTAAGGAGTAGACTACATGTTGTAGTTACATGTCGTTACAAGTACATTGTACATTATTTAATTTGGATATAATTTTCAATGAGTAAAACCCTGATCCTAATCTAATCTAAACTATAAGCTACACTGAAACAGGTACAAAAATTATTGTAAACTGTACGATACTGTATATTAAGAAATAGCTTTACCTTGTGTAAGTTCAAACTCCTGCAAATGAAAATAAAAATAAGTAAGTAAATAAATAAACATAACTAAATAAACACAATGAATATGTAAATGAATAAATAAATATAGGTAAATAAATAAATAATTATTAAGTAAATCAATCAATCAATAAAATAGAGTGTAATTTAGAAAAGCGTGAAAACTAAATAACTAATCAGTACTAAATAGCACTAAATGAAACAATAGAAAACAATAGAAATAGCACTATTTAAAGTTAGTACTATTTCACACTTTTCTAAATTGCACTAATACTTACTAATAATATATCTTTTGTTGGAGGAAGTGAAGCAATCAAAGCAGATCTGGCTTTTTCAACTTCTATTGCTTTTGTTCTGTGGAAATGTTTTGTCATATATCGTCTTCATCAAGTCATCATCATTATTATCACCACCATTCATCACCACCACACCACAATCATCATCATCTTCTTCATCCTCATCACCATCTTCATTCATCACCCATGCCATTATTACCATCACCATCACCACCAGTAACATCACCATCATCTCTTTCATCTTCATCATCATCATCACCACCACATAATCCATTCACTGTCCATGTCATTATTACCATCACCAGTCTTTCGCAGTCAACAGATCGACAGGAAAACCAAAACAGAGAGATGTCTGCAGCAGATTCAAGAAAAGCTATATGATATAATAATTTTATGTCAATTTCATGTACCTTATTTCAATATGATTTCTTTCTGCTTTTTGGCATTTTTCCTTTTCAAGTAAGAGCTAAGAACAGAATTAACAATGAATAGTCATTTTTATATAGTAATTACTAAACTGATACATGTAAATAAGAGAACCATTAAACACAATGAACAAACATTAACACAAGTACATATACTCAGGGACTGCGGAGCACTCTTGAAAGTGGGAGGGCCGGATATACTAAGTACTAGACTAGTACATTGTATATATCAGACAACAACGTATTGTGACAATACTTTTGGGGCCAAGGCCCCCCCAGCCCCCTGTCTCCGCGGTCCCTGATACTGAAGGCTGGGGTATAACAATGAACCTGATTCATTGCTTGATTATGCCTGTCCATTGCTCTGAAATGAAGGAAAACAAAAGTACATCAAATCTCTACAATAGATCCATATGTGATTCAACAACACTTCAAGCAAACCTTTGTTTCTCTTCCTTTGTAAGAATCCTGTTATCTTTCTTGCTTGCATTTTGATCCTTTGAAGACAAAAAAAGTTGAACATCACATGAGGTGCAAGACCTACATGCAAGATACATTGTATAATTTGTACATTTATGAAATATATCATGCTATTATTATCGTGACCCTTGGATAGCTAAATGTAATACAGTTGAACCTCCCTCTGGTTGCGACAACTCTTGTAAGCGACCACCTCTCCTAAGCGACCAGTTTTCCAAAATACCCAAAGTTCAGTTCCAAGTCGAATCAAGTAGTTGGAACCTCTCGTAAGTGACCATAAAGCTTGACATTTTGGTGGTCTATCTATTTTTTATATTTATTATAGGCTTTAGTTACATGTAAATAAGTAAGCAGCTCAGCTAGCAGCAAAATGGCAAGGCATGGTGCACTTGAGCATCCATAATAGCCAGCACAGAGTAAACAGTTCAAGGCATGATGCTCTTTAGTATTTGAGAAACAGCTGGTGCATGTTCTACAATCGCAGCAGTGTATCTACAATGTACTCAAATGCTCTGGTTACAAGATTATTTTACCTCTAAATCACTCCGTTCCAATTGTAAGTGTTTACCAGCAAATCATATAGAGTAATCCGTACTGGGGGTTCACTGTGATGTCTAACCATATCCCATCCCAGAGGGATCAGCTGAAATTCGTAGTCACTTTATGCTACACAAACAAGAGTCAGTTAGGAATATGAACTTACATACATTATTATTATTACTCCTAGCCTGCCATGTTTATGTGTTTTTATATGAAATGTTATTTCGCTGCAGGCAAAAATGCTTCGTTACCACACACAGCAGCTGCATGCCCATCTCCCAGCTTTGGTATGTTTTTCTGATACTTATTCTCGAAACTCTTCTGTTTTCAGGCAAAAGCTTCTCTGTCCATTGTTTCTAGAAAGGAGCGGACATGATGAGAATGGGTAATATCAGCCATGTGTAAGGAGAGAAAGCGTTGATTGATTTACACTAAACACCTGGCTGCGAGGATAATATTACCCAGCTCATTTTCCATTTTTAATGTTTTGAGAATAGCTTTGAGTGCAGCAAGAGCCTCTCTCAAATGTCTCTGGTTGCAATATTACATGTAAAATAATAATTTTTATCCTACTGAACCACTCACCCAAGGTGTACAAATGTACATAATGTATAAATGATGTACCAGCAAATTGTAGAGTAACTATACTGGGGGTAAACCTGTGATGGACTCAGATAATGCCATCCAGAGGGATTAGCTGAAATACACAGAACTTTATACTACAGAAACCAGTATCTATATACATGTACCATTAATACCTCATGTCACAAGCGCAAGGTCCGTCAGGGAAGCTTTAATCTGAGTTTTTTTCTTCACAGCCTTGTTCGCTCTGGGACAATGGCGCGCTAAAACAATAACCATAATATTGTCAAACAGGATCATCATCATCATCATCAACACGGACAACAACAGGTTAATAAGATATTAAATTTTTTATATAGCTTTTTAATTACTTTTCTATTTTCAGTTTTAGGACGGAGTTACGGCCCACTAATTGACCAATAAGAGCTCGAGTAGTATCTGTGCTATATGGTAATGGTCACTTATGGCCATGAGTTTATAACTTTTTTATAACTTTGTTGTATCAACAGAAGAAAGAAATTGTCCAGTCACTGATTAAACAGCTATCAGCACAATCCCAGCTTTTTCTATATATGGTCATATATGTACTTCTCCAAACTCTTCTGTTCATTCAAATGTTTCTCTGAGCTCTTTTTCTAGAAAGCATACCTTTACATGCAGTTGATATACTGTTCGGTCTCATGCCAGGGGGGGTAAACAGGGGTAACAGTGATTTAGGTGTGACTACCTTTTTTGGGTTTAAAATTCGCGACTTCAGACTTTTTTTGCTCAATTTTCTGATTTTTAATTTTTTGATATAAAGATTTGAGAGCAAATGACTTTTTTTGTTCTCTGATAAAAAATAATATAATAATAATTCTCGATTTATGTAAAAAAATGATTTCATTAAATAAATTTAGCTACCAACTGTAAAAACATGACATGACACAGATTATACCTATAGTTATTTCTGTTTTTCAGTATATAAAGCCAATGAATACACTAGAGGTACAAAAATGCATAAACATCTCGCATTCCATTTGTCACATCAAAGGCTCATTTTTTTTTTATGCGGAATCTTAAATGGACTTTTTTGGGGTTACTTTCTGGGCTGTCGCTCTTTTTTTGGGTCTGGCAGTCGTAAAACAATAACCATACATATTGTCAAACATTTCATCATCATTCACACAACAACAACAACAATACCTCTGAGTACCCCCCAAAGGGGTGCATAATGCAATATTAATTTTTTAAATAAAGTTGATTATTATTATTATTATTACTCGCCATGTCACCAACTAGAATGAGATGAATGTATGAGATTTTTACCTCTTCATTAGGACTTGGCCTAATACAACTTTTCTTCTTATCCCCCTGTCTCTTCATATCATATTATTTTGTTCTAGTATGGAACATAATATATTTTAAGTTAATTTACCTTAGTAACAAATTTATGCAGATTTTGGGTAACTGACGTAATTGCTTTTTTCTCTTCACTGCGTGTATCAATCACTTCGTTCTAAGTTCTAAAGATCTCTAAACCCTTTGCAGTACTACAGAGTACAGTAGTACTGGATTGATATAAAATCCATATCTCTATGAATTATGTAAGGTCATGCCCACATTTTGCCGACTTTATCCTACCAGAACTAATATAAACTTAGTCTATATAGTAATATTTATTTATAAGTTACTTGTACAGTGTAGTTGTACGTTCTCATGAAATAACAACTGACAACAGAAATATTTTGTAAATACTAAAATAGCTCACACAACAAAACCTAAGGCACAGACAAAACAACTAGATAAAAAAGCAAAACGTTTCCTACAAACCTTGTAAAGTCCATGTCTTCCAAGTCAAAACAAAAGTGTTTCTGTTTTGGTGAAGTTTGTTCGTTTGTTTGAAATTCAGTTTCCGCGCCATCCGCCATATTTGTAGTGCACAGTCTTTGCGCTGTCAAGTGGAAGGAAAGGTCGCTTAGCTCGAATTTTTATTTATTTATTTATTTATTTATTTTAATTGTTAATATTTATACATATATAGAGTCAAATGATCAAATACCCACACACATGTATATTTTTCTCAATAAAATTGCATAAAATCAGTTGCACAAATTTACAATTTCGAGAATTTGACGGCGGTTTGGGTTGGGCTTCCTGTGTAAAACCAGTCTTACGCAAGGATTTTTGACATTCAAGAAAACAGATGGTGCGTAAAGACTAAAAGTGTTTCCTCAACAATCAAGGATGCCAGTATTTAGAAATAACGAAGAATCCAGGCCTATCATCTCTCTAGGACGAAGATCTGAACCTTACGCTCTGTACAGTGACTCAGAAGACGATTTTGAAGAAGTCGAGTTTGAAAAAGCGGTATTTGAACGTCAGTGCCTGTACGAACCGTCTAGAACACGCAAACAACAACTCATTAGAAAGCTGCTCTTTTGCTTGTTGATCGCCGCGTTTATTGCTATTTTAGTGACAGTGTTTTATTACTATTTCACCAACCAGTCGTTGGAAAGATGGAGGAGAATAGAGGACAAGGAGTTGAGGGTCAAAGTCGACGGTGGTTACATTGATGGCGTTGTTCAAGACGATGTTTTTGTATTCAAAGGCATTCCTTATGCAACGCCTCCGTTGGGCACAGGTCGTTGGCAGTATCCAAGTCTTTGTACTTTGAACAGCTGTTGGAATGGAACATTTCAAGCTTCACATTACAGTAGTCAATGCGTTCAGGCAAAATTCTACAGCAATGACAGCATTGAAGACGTTGTTGGTAGTGAGGATTGTTTGTTTATCAACGTCTGGTCACCTACTACTGCCAATGCTGGCAAAAAGCTACCAGTTTTGATCTACTTACATGGTGGCGGACTAGTATCGTCTTCAGGCAACGAGGCAGGCCTTCATCCTACCACAGAATTGGTCAAAGAAATGCAAGTCGTCGGAGTCAGTTTCAATTATAGGCTCAATGCCTTTGGATTTCTGGCTCTGAATATTCTATCTGCAAATTCAAAATACAGTACATCGGGTAATTATGGGTTCCTGGATCAAATTCTAGCTCTACAGTGGGTCCGGAATAATATAGAAAAGTTTGGAGGAGATCCCAATAAAGTTACTCTTTTAGGCCAAGGTTCAGGGGGTACGTCAGTACTTGCATTAATGGCATCACCCCTTGCTAAAGGTCTATTTCATAGAGCCATTGCAATGAGCCCAAGTTCTGACATTGTGGCCACAGCCAGCAAGGCTTCAAAAGATAACAAAATATTTCTGACAAATTCGAAATGCTCAGTAAAAAATGAATCTCATCAGCTGCAGTGCCTGTATGACCTGTCCGCAAGAGAGATAATCCATTCAATTCCCTGGAATGTGTACCCATATTGGAGCATGGGTGACCGCTATGACTTGCCAACAAAAGGACGGCATGATGGTGGGATTGCTGTCGTTGATGGACACATTCTGCCTGAATCACCAGTTGTTTCAATAAAATCAAGCAGTGCAAATGATGTGCCACTTATAATAGGCAATACTGCGCAGGAAATTAGTATCAAGCCTAATAGAAACTTTATTCACTCATCAATGGAGAAACTGCGAAATTATACAAAGGATAAACTATTGCCATTTTTTACGGACAATCCCCCAAGTCTTGGTCATGTGTTTGAGTTCTACAATATGCAGTCAAACAATGATACTGTGCAGTATGCCTATACAACATTAGCGTCAGATATCAGAGAAGTTTGTCCTGTTGAATATTTTGCACTTACAGCATCAAAATACTTAAAAAGTCCTGTATACAGATACATTGTGACTAATACTCCATCTCATTTTGTTAACATCCCTACAAGACCTCAAGAATATCAAGGTCCTCAGTATGCATTACACATGTGGGACCTGATTGCCTTTTTTGGCTTTCCTCAACCTTTTGGATACAAGCCTACAATGAAAGATAAGGCCTTTATGACGAGCATAAGAACCGAGTTTCAACATTTTATCTCTACTGGTAAAGTCAAAAATCAAAACTGGATGAAACATGACCACCATACCAATAGAACTGCCATTTTTAATAATGAGGGATTGGAAATAATTCCAACTGTTTATCATAGTAAAGAGTGTAAATTTTGGTTAAAACATGGATTTGTTTCCTACGCTTGGATAAATTAATAACTGTATTTAATTGACTTTATACATTTGATTTATATTTCTAATGAAAAGGTTTGAAGGGAGCTCCCTATTTCAAAGCTTGTCCACAATAATTGGTTCCTAGCAATCTCCCATAATTTATTAATAAAACTTTATTAATAAAAACTAATAATTTATTAATAAAACGATTTCAAAGCACCATTCCTTGTTGTTTTACAGTGTGGACACTCGAACCGTGAACACTTCAAGTTTTTTTCGAGCTTTTTTGTTCGAACTTTCTATTGCCTCATAGCCTTTCAAATGGAACATTGAGTTTAAATACACTTAGTGATCAAAATAAATCATTTTTCTGATCAATTTGCTCAATGGATAATTTATAAATATGTGTTAGAAAAAAACAAAGTGTTCACGGTTCGAGTGTCCACACTGTAAAAGTCTTGTATACAGCAAACCTTAAATAAAAAATATTTTTTTTCACTGACTTGACATTTTCATATCAAAAACTACGCAAAACAATAGAGTGATTCCAATAAACCTGGGCATTACTAGAGTGATTGCAATAAACTCGTAAATTAGTTAGCAGACTAGTAGACACTGGCCGACTTTATTTCCATTGTTTTCTTTTGACATCTAAATTTTATTTCACAGCCGTTTATTGCAATCACTCTAACTACACCATGCACACTATTATACACACTCTTGTTTTCTTTTGTTTCTTTGCATCTAATAAACACTGACAGCTAATTAGTAGTGCCCAGCTTTATTGGGATCACTCTACAATGTAAGTCTACCTAAGACCATTATACATACCAAATTTTATTTGTAACTAAGCTTGATTGAAGGACTTAGGTGGAAGGGTGCTTGTTAAATTCAAACCTCAAAAGCTCAATTTTAACCTAAGTCAAAAAGTCAAAGTTGAGGGAGTGGTAATAATCAGAGAAGAAGTAGTTGGCGCGTATGTTAGTCATGCAGACCAATGGCCAATTTCCAGGGGGGAGCGATGCTTGTCATGTGACAAACCCTAGCTTCAGTCAAATCTACCCTAGCATCCAGAAAGTAACCGGCCTGAGGCAAAAAAAACTAATTCAGTATTACTCGGCGGGTAGGATGATCAGTGGTTCAGAATGGCTACGGCAACTCAAGAGTCCTAGTTAAACCAAATAAAACACCCTTAGAGTTTAGGCGCCAACTAGTTCAGACTGAATAGTGCGAAAACCTTGAACAAATTTAATCAAACAAAATTTTAAAATATGTCATTTTTTGAAGACATTTTTCTCTAATTTTTCGCAATACTAGATGTTCCAGCTGCTCAGAATCTTTTCCAATGTCATTTCTTGAAGAAAGCCAAGGATTGTACGTCGAACAATCTGGACAATCAACGAATTTAGAGATGGTTGTATCAAAAATACATGGCGCAGCAATTTCCATACCGTAAATGTTTGGCAGATAATCGTCTTTTCTAATTTTTCGCCTTACTAGCAGTTGCGGCTGCTCAGAATCTTCTCCAATGTCATTTTTTGAAGAAAGCCAAGGATTGTACGTCGAAATATCTGGACAATCAACGAATTTGGAGATGGTTGTATCAAAAATACATGGCGCAGCAATTTCCATACAGGAAATGTATGGCAGAAAATCGTCTTTTCTAATTTTTCGCCTTACTAGCAGTTGCGGCTGCTCAGAATCTTTTCCAATGTCATTTTTTGAAGAAATTCAAGGATTGTACGTCGAAATATCTGGACAATCAACGAATTTAGAGATGGTTGTATCAAAAATACATGGCGCATCAATTTCCATACAGGAAATGTATGGCAGAAAATCGTCTTTTCTAAATTTTTCGCCTTACTAGCAGTTGCGGCTGCTCAGAATCTTTTCCAATGTCATTTTTTGAAGAAATTCAAGGATTGCACGTCGAAAAATCTGGACAATCAACGAATTTAGAGATGGTTGTATCAAAAATACATGGAGCAGCAATTTCCATACAGGAAATGTATGGCAGAAAATCGTCTTTTCTAATTTTTCGCCTTACTAGCAGTTGCGGCTGCTCAGAATCTTTTCCAATGTCATTTTTTGAAGAAATTAAGTCAAGGATTGTACGTCGAAAAATCTGGACAATCAACGAATTTGGAGATGGTTGTATCAAAAATACATGGCGCAGCAATTTCCATACAGGAAATGTATGGCAGAAAATCGTCTTTTCTAATTTTTCGCCTTACTAGCAGTTGCGGCTGCTCAGAATCTTTTCCAATGTCATTTTTTGAAGAAAGTCAAGGATTGCACGTCGAAAAATCTGGACAATCAACGAATTTAGAGATGGTTGTATCAAAAATACATGGCGGCAGCAATTTTCAATACAGGACATGTATGGCAGAAAATCGTCTTTTCTAATTTTTCGCCTTACTAGCAGTTGCGGCTGCTCAGAATCTTTTCCAATGTCATTTTTTGAAGAAATTCAAGGATTGTAAGTCGAAAAATCTGGACAATCAACGAATTTAGAGATGGTTGTATCAAAAATACATGGCGCAGCAATTTCCATACAGGAAATGTATGGCAGAAAATCGTCTTTTCTAATTTTTCGCCTTACTAGCAGTTGCGGCTGCTCAGAATCTTCTCCAATGTCAATTTTTGAAGAAAGCCAAGGATTGTACGTCGAAATATCTGGACAATCAACGAATTTAGAGATGGTTGTATCAAAAATACATGGCGCAGCAATTTCCATACAGGGAAATGTATGGCAGAAAATCGTCTTTTTCTAAATTTTCGCCTTACTAGCAGTTGCGGCTGCTCAGAATCTTTTCCAATGTCATTTTTTGAAGAAAGTCAAGGATTGCACGTCGAAATATCTGGACAATCAACGAATTTAGAGATGGTTGTATCAAAAATACATGGAGCAGCAATTTCCATACAGGAAATGTATGGCAGAAAATCGTCTTTTTCTAATTTTTTTCGCCTTACTAGCAGTTGCATGCGGCTGCTCAGAATCTTTTCCAATGTCATTTTTTTTTCGAAGAAAGTCAAGGATTGTTGTACGTCGAAAAATCTCTGGACAATCAACGAATTTAGAGATGGTTGTATCAAAAATACATGGCGCAGCAATTTCCATACAGGAAATGTATGGCAGAAAATCGTCTTTTCTAATTTTTCGCCTTACTAGCAGTTGCGGCTGCTCAGAATCTTTTCCAATGTCATTTTTTGAAGAAATTCAAGGATTGCACGTCGAAAAATCTGGACAATCAACGAATTTGGAGATGGTTGTATCAAAAATACATGGCGCAGCAATTTCCATACAGGAAATGTATGGCAGAAAATCGTCTTTTCTAATTTTTCGCCTTACTAGCAGTTGCGGCTGCTCAGAATCTTTTCCAATGTCAATTTTTGAAGAAAGCCAAGGATTGTACGTCGAAATATCTGGACAATCAACGAATTTAGAGATGGTTAATTGTATGAAAAATACATGGCGCAGCAATTTCCATACAGGAAATGTATGGCAGAAAATCGTCTTTTCTAATTTTTTTACCAGCAGTTGCGGCTGCTCAGAATCTTTTCCAATGTCATTTTTTGAAGAAAGTCAAGGATTGTAAGTCGAAAAATCTGGACAATCAACGAATTTGGAGACTGGTTCTAACAAAAGTACATGGCGTAGCACAAAGGCTTCAATACAGTTTAGAAATCGGAATTTTCTAATTTCTGGCCCTACTAGATGTTGCTGCAGCTCAGAATCTTTTCCAATGTCATCAGTTTTGAAGAAAGCCAAGGATTGTACGTAACCAGTGAAGAGTATCTTGACATTTAACGAATTTGGAAATGCATGGTTCTATTAAAATTACACAAGGTAGCCAATTTCAATACAGTAAATATATGGTAGAAATCTAGATGTTAAGTTGCAGCTGCACATAATGTTTTCCAATGTCTTTTTTTAAAGAAAGCCAAGGATCCAGTTGGAGATGGTTCTTGCTGGTTAAAGCTTGCTATTAGACAATTTAGTAATTACTGATTAAAGATTAAAGTTCATGGCGTAGCAATTTCAACACAATAAATTGGCAGAAATCGGTTTTTCCTAAATTTTGGCCCTACTAGATGTCGGTAGACTGATTCCATAAGTCGCTGTTTTCGCTCCTTTTAGATGTCGGTAGGATGCTCAGGGACCGACTTATGGAATCAGTCAAGATGTCGGTAGCTTTTGTTGTGGTTTGTGGTTTGATTGTTAGCTCATGGATGTATTCAAGAAACACTCTATTTGTCAATTCTGGTCTTTGGACTATTTAATTTCATTGTATGTTGTTTTTGTTTTTTCTTCGCCTTTTCTGTTTTACTTACCCCTGCTTTCCCTCTCCTCCCTAATCACATTCGTATTCAGTTTGGTTTGTCTTTATTATTTCAACCAATCATCGCTCACCACGCTGCTGATGCGCCCGATGTAAATAAGGTCAGTGGTAATATTTTTAGTGCATACAATCATCACAAGAACGAAGTGATTTCATGTACGAATATGTCTCCAATATGCAGAATTTTATCTTCTCTGCTCTTTGTTACTCTTAAAATAGACTTTAAAGGTAAATATGGGAGACTTTGGGCTTCAGTATGGCTTGGAAATATGTCCAGATCGTTGACGATTTTATTGTTTTCTAACAGTTGATGGGAAACTTTCTAGTGTTGATGTCCAACGACATCTAGACCAGGGAAAGAAACTTTTGTCTGCTGGCCAGTTAAGCGATGCTTTGACTCACTATCATGCAGCAGTTGGTAAGATAAAGCCTTTTACTTGTTGTACCTTGAGCCAAATTTTATTTAAGAGTCCGTTTTGTTAGCTTAGCTAGGTTGAGTTGGATCAGTTGTTCAAATGGTATTCTATTGCTACCGGCTTCGTCAAATAGTATAACACTTCACAGTTTTGATGTGAATTGTAGCTGATTTTATAGTTAAATCTTGTGTAGTTGTTTTTCATTGAAACGTTGCATTGTTTTCTTGTTTATTTTATACGACACAGTGGCTAAGCAGTAAACTTAATGTTGTTTTCGTTTTCAATCGTCCGTTTCGCTACAACAAATTTTGACAACTAAATTACAAATGTACGTACAATTAATGACTGTTCATACTCATAATTTGTGAAGTCTCAGCACAGAATATCATAGTACGAAATTACTTGATGTCTTAAACAGAAAGCAAAAAGTTTAAAACAAATTCTGTGCAAGCCACAACTCGGTGGGAAACAAAATACGAAATCAGTGCCAATACCTCTGCATGTAACAATGAATATCAATTAAATTTGCAATATATACATGTCTGAATGATATATAACCAGTTTTTTATAACGCATTTTAATCGTTTCGATCAAACTTGTAATCGTTATTTTTTCCCGTGGTTAGATGTAGAAAATATTAGGCTTTGATTGTAAAGTTTTGGGGACAAGTGTCTGGTGGAGAATCGTGTTATGTTTCGTCCAATAAGAGGCTGACACCAGTCACGCTCTTAGACAACGCAATAAGCATATTTAATACTGTTAAGGACTTCAACCAATAAAGAACTTATATACTTATCTATAAATCATATTGTCATTAATTCACTTTCCAATTTGTTGTAATGTTAATTTTTTGTTGAACAGGTGTCAGAAAATTACTGAGTTTGAACAGAATTACTCAACATGCTCCAAACTTATAACAACTACTTTTGTTTGCTATTTTACTCTGAGACACATATGAAATCGCTATTAGATTGATAGCTACTGGGAAAGGGTTAGAAAAGCTATGAAAAAGAAATTAAAAGATTTGGTGAATTGCTTTATTGGATAATGGCTTCCTTCCCCCTGTCTGGATTTATTTCCTCAGTCATATATACCATTCCAAGAAGTCTGGAATGAATCTACCATTATTCATTTGTCCAAAGTCATTAACTCATTAATTAATTTGATTGTTTGTCTATTTAATTTTAGATGGAGACCCAGACAATTTTCTCACACATTTTCAAAGAGCTACTGTATTTATGGCCTTAGGAAGATCCAAGTCAGCATTGCCAGATTTAGATAGAGTTTTAGACCTAAAACCTGAATTTTATCAGGTAAGCGTTAATGCATAAATTTTTCATTTCAAATAATGGATGTAACGCAATGAGTTCTGATGATATCAGGGCTGTTAAAGTAGCTACAGCCTCTTTGAGGAGTCTGTACAGTGATGTGATGTGTTTTGGATGGGGGGAGGGGGGGGGGGGGATTACAGTGATGTGATGTTTTTTTTGGGGGGGGGGGGGGGGGGGGGGGGGGGGGTACATGTGCTGGTGTATGTACTTTTCCAATGTAATGTCTCTCAGTTACAGTAGATTAATCCTACAATACTAGTAAATTTATGTCAATTTTGTTAGGCGCGAATTCAAAGAGGAAATGTACTATTAAAGCAAGGTAGATTGGATGAAGCACATATTGATTATGAAACTGTGGTAAGGACATTTTGTAATAAGATAAGATAAAATAAGATACTTTATTTAAGTGTCAAAATCTGGTAGCAGTTATAACTTACCACTAATTGGGGACACTATTTGTAATAGCTAGTATGTCTACTACTGTACTTTCTATTATGTTCAACCTTTGTCAATGGACACCTCCTGTAATGGGACACGTCCCTCCTGTTAATGCAGACACAAAATCCATTTATAACTTCCTTTATAAATGGATTGCCTTCAATAATAGCTATTGTATAATAATATCTGATATTTCATTTATATTAGTATTTAGTTTTCCTATTGCAAGGTTATCTAATTTCTGTTTCTATGTATTATTTGTGGTTTGAAATTTTCCACTGGTTTAATTTTTTTAGCTCATTGTTTTGGTTTCTTAATTCACTTCCTTTCAGTTTTTAAAATCCTTTACAACTATAACCTAAAAACATTACTTACCCACCATAAAACCCTAAACCTAACCTTTATAGAACAACCCTCAGAAAAATTTAAACCAGTGAGAAAAATTTAATATGTATCTATTTAATGTACACCACCATTAACACATGGAAAAGGTACTTTATATTATTGTCATCATTATTGGTGTTTTATATTTGTCATCATCATTATAATGTTTTGTTGCTAGGGTGTTTGCTTAGAGGAAGTTCAACACTTTTAGGCACCAGACAAAAACAAGACATTCTAATAATTTATTATTATTATTACCGGTATTATTGATTGCTCAATATTTCTAAACAATGATTTTTTTTCTCCTTTTAGTTAAAATATAGTCCTGATAATGCAGACAGTCTACAACAGGTTAGTCTTATTATTATTATTATTATTAGTCAACAGAAATAAATATATCATTTAAATATATCAGTCCATCTATAAATATTGAAGGCTCCATTAGCAAGAACAACCTAGTGATCTCTGATCAAAGACCACATTCTCCTCCAGGCTGTTTGAATTCCAAAGGAGAATTTGGATATTGATCACAAATCACTTACACTGTTATTGCATGGACCCCTAAGATATCTCTGATCAAACACTGAATTCTCACAAGGGTTCTTTGAATTCTGAAGGAGAATTTGGATACTGATCACATGTCACTTACAGTGTACACTGTTATTGCATGGACTCCTTGGATTACTGTGTTTCCTTTCATTTTCAGTTAAGTATGATAGAGCCAGTGAAGAAAAGTATATCAGAAGCTAAATATGCTATTGAAAGAGGAGACTGCCAATATGCAATCGAACAGTTAACACTTGCAATTGAGGTAAATGTTCAGACACACGTTGCAACATTTTGCGCAATGTTGCTGACATCATGCGCATTTCAACATTTCTACCTCTGCTACATGTTATGCACAATGTTACAGTAGGATCACAATAGGGGTGCCGAATGGTCCAGACGAGACTTTGCGAGACTCCGAGACAAGGCAAATTTTTTCGAGCCCGAGATGCTTTTTCACCGATTTCCTTTGTTTTCAAAATTCGA
The DNA here is from genome assembly GCA_033675265.1 of Actinostola sp. cb2023. NCBI lineage: Eukaryota > Metazoa > Cnidaria > Anthozoa > Actiniaria > Actinostolidae > Actinostola > Actinostola sp. cb2023. Next base: position 243,383 of record JAUJYZ010001002.1, on the reverse strand, counting down.
GACTCTGAGACGGCTTCTTGCAAAAAAACGAGACTTCGAGACCCACGAAATTTGACCGAAATTTTGCGACTCTGACTTTTTACGGGGACCATTGGGGTGGACACACGCTGCATCAATATTGCCAGCAGTGAAACAATGAACAATAGGATATTTTCTCACACTTAATTTAATTTTAGTAATTTAAAAGGCTGAATATTTTTAATAAACTCTTTGTAGGTTGCTCCCTGGGATTCAGAACTGAGATTAATGAGAGCAGACTGTTATGAGAGAATGGGAGATTTTGTCAATGCAATATCTGATATAAAGTAAGTTTATGACTACATAACACAAATTATGCACATGTACGGTGATAATAGAGAGCTTAAGCAGCAGATGTTTTTGTCAACACGGACTGCGCACGCACAGACAAATGATGTTCGAAATGACCATTGATGCCCGTGACGGCATTGAATCTACGACATGAAAACAGGTGAAGTGCCATCACGGATGTCAGCAGTCATTTCGAACACCATTTGTCAGTGCACGCGCCATTCGTGTTGACAAAAACGTCTGCTGAGTTTATAATAATAATAAGTTATTTATTTATTTATTTCACAGTGTGTTGCATCTAATTTAGCTACCGGTATGTTAGTTTTGGTATTACAATACATTTTATTTTGTTTCAGACCAACAACAAAACTTATAAATGACAATACTGAGGGATACTTAAAGATGAGTCGGTTACATTATGAAATGGGGGAATTGGAAGATGCCTTGAGGTACAGCACTTATCACATAATTTAGACCTTTTTGAGTCATATGTTTCGATCCTTAAAATTGTCATTTATCTCTAAACTGGGATTTTGATGCAGGGAGATCAGGGAATGTCTCAAACTAGACCAGGATCACAAGCAATGTCATCCATTTTATAAGGTAAAACAATATAAAGTATCATTGTGCATTTTGTAGAGTGTAGTTAGGAATGATTCAAAATGTGACTTGCCCACTTTTTCGAACATTTATCGTTATTAATTTATACACTTAACATGGAGAAAATGTTTCTCATCAGAAAATAAAGAAATTGAATAAACTGCTTAGTGCTGCACAAGATTTAATCAACAGAGAAGAGTAAGTTAGTGATGAAGTTGATTATGGTGGTGATGATGATGACATGGCCGGGGGCCGATGACATGGCCGATGTGTTGGTAGTAGTGATGATGATGATGATAATTTAGTGATGGGAGGCAAAAAATAAACAATCACCTTTATTATTAGTGGTGACGATGATGCACATGGTGTCTGTGTGGTTGGTAATGGTGATACTACAATAACATGTAGGTCGGTGGTAGGGACTGATCACAATAATAGGGATGGAAGTTGTAGTTGCAACAGTAATGGCTTGCCTCATAACTATAAAAAATAAAAAATAACTAACTATAATTTCAATTCATTTCACAGATATGATGTAGCCATGGAAAAATTAAAAAAATCTCTCAAGCAAGAATCTCGAATTCCTAACATAGTTGGAAAAATCAGAAGACAACTGTGCCACTGCCATGTCATGGTAAGACGTTTTTAAAATCCCATTTTTCTGTTTCATTTTCCCCATTCCTAACTATTGTATTTTTACTTTATCAGCTCGTTGCCCCAACAGAAGCCATAGCAGAGTGTAACAAGGCACTAGAGGTGGACGAGAACGATGTGGATGCACTGTGTGATCTTGGAGAAGCTCACCTCTTAGAGGAGAATTATAATGAAGCTATTAGAGATTATCAAAAAGCTAAAAATATTAATGAACACTTACATAAGGTAAACAAATATAGTGTGCTGGATTAGGAAAATACGGCCCGCTCAACGAACCAATCAAATTGAAGCATTCGGATACCGTACATCCTCGGGAACCCAGGGGTATATTCTGTCGCTCGTTACTCGTTCCCAGAGAAATACCCCTGGGAACGAAGTCTGTTGGAGCTTGTTCCGGAAGTCAAAATTCAAAATGGCGGCTGTCCTATTCAAACCAGAAATAATTGATACTGATTGGTCGACCATATAAGGTCGACCAATCAGAAACGAGAGTAATTTTGACTTCCGGAACAAGTTCCAATAGACTTCGTTCCCAGGGGTATTTCTCTGGGAGCGAGTAACGAGCGACAGAATATACCCCTGGGTTCCCGAGGATGGATACCGTACGCTTGAGAAAAAAAAAAGAAATCTTGCCCACTAAACAACCAATCAGATCGCGCAATTTTACCGGAATTAAATAAAACAGGTAAAGACTTATTTTAAATACAGTCCTTTTGTATCATTTCAGGTCCAAGAAGGTTTAGAAAAAGCTCAAAGACTACTAAAACAATCGAAAAAGAGAGATTACTACAAAATACTTGGCGTTAAAAGGTGCAGTAATACAAGCAACAAAATCGTGCAACTTGTCGCGCAACATTTATTGTTGCGTTGCAAGTTGCAGAGCAATGTTTCTCGTATTACCATCGTTCGCGCAACTTGTCGCGCAACAAATTAAATTTTCGGTGTTGCAGGTTGCAAAACTTTGTTGCATGAAGTAGAAAGAGCTTCTACTTTGCGCAACAAAGTTTTGCAACCTGCAACACGAAAATGTGTTGCACGACAAGTTGCGCGAACGGTGGTAAAACGAGAAACATTGCTCTGCAACTTGCAACGCAACAATAAATGTTGCGCGACAAGTTGCACGATTTTGTTGCCCGTACTTTAAAAGCATTTTCTTGAAAGTACGAATTCGTTGTAGTTTGTGCTTCTCAAAGACAAAGGTGTTGGGTGGACATAACCCTTCACCCTCGTTTCTATTCCAAAAAGTTTTACAAACTAATATAAACTGTCTTTATCCTGACAGAAACGCCAGCAAGCGAGAGATTATTAAAGCTTACCGAAAGCTCGCCGTAAAATGGCATCCTGATCAATACAAAGACCCTGCTGAGAAGAAAAAAGCTGAAGTAAAATTCATAGATGTAGCTGCCGCTAAAGAGGTTCTTACCGATCCAGGTAGGCAACAGAAAAGGATAGTTTGAAGATGACGGAGCTCTCCTTCTACGTAGCAACACCCTATAGAATTCTAAAAACTGATCCAAAACCGAAAAAAACCCTGCTTTTATGGGTTGTACGCGCCTTGTATTGGCGGGAAAACTTGGAAGGCGGGAAACATTTGAATGGCTTTCTTTCGTGTTTGAACCAATCAGAAATCGAGTCGGTTTGTCCGGTTTTCCGCCATGACAGCGACACATCACGCACTACCATTGTCTTTGTAATGACTTAGGATTGGTTACTTTATAGGATCTCATTTATTTTGGATTTTTTTTGTTTCAACAGAGAAGCGAGAGAAATTTGATCATGGCGAGGACCCATTAGACCCCGACCAACAAGGTGGCGGCGGATGGCCGTTCCAGGGAGGCGGATTTCCATTTGGTGCCGGTGGAAATGAGTTCAAATTCCACTTCAATTGAATGTATTCCTTGTTCTTACATCACGTTGGCCATATCTATTCCCTCAGAACTGTGAGAATTCCAAAATTATTTGATACTTCTAAAGGAAATCAGTCAGATTTACTTGGGATCCCTCAGTACTTGCCACAGGGAGCCCAGCAGAGACTGGGTTTATAATAATATTTATTAGGCATTTGGAATTTTTTAAAGAACAATTCAAGATCGTAACATTAGCCTGGTTTATAATGGCTATATGTACAATTCTTGCTAAAAAGTGCACAGCAAGGATCACGGAAATTAGCGTTGAACAAGCACGGATCACGGAGATTAGCGTTGAACAGCGTCACGCAACGCCACTTACAATTGAGCGTAACGCAACAGAACCGATTAACCAAACTTACGTATTTTGTCGTTGCTATTTTCCATTTTGTACCATGCAAATGACACCAGAACTCGTTAACTGTTGAGTTCACTTGCAACGAAAACCAGTTTTAATGTGTTAAAAAATTGTCCAAATATTGAGACGACACGTACGAACCCCACAACATACTGAAGGGCGCAGTTTTTGAAATGCCCTTAATCCTTGTACAGACAAGTGTATAAATATTATTATTGCAATGCGATCTATTTTAAAATGAAATAAAAGACCAATATCGTTGGCACATCGTGACTCACTCTCTTTACTCCAGCGGGGAGGGGTCAAAAATGTGTATCTAATCGAGGTAAATTGTATGGATGAAGAGTTACCTCCCGGTGTAGTACCAACCACTGTTCAACTCTATTTATCCAAGAAACTAGACAAGAAAGCAAATGATATCACAAAGCTGTATTTGTGTTGCGGTTTTGCGTTTTCTTTTACAAAATATCACTTAGTTAATTGTCCCAGCCATAATACCTTACGTCAGGGTTTTGATTTTGCGTTTACATGCACCTGCTAAAACTATATAATAGAGAATTTAAATACAATAATGTTTTCCTTGGTTCAAATCTACGTTCAGATTTTCATCTGATCTGAAACTTTTTCAAATTTCTTTGTGCGCGCAAGGCATCATGGGCTCGGACCCAGTGTCTTCAAAAACAACTGCTGGGTTTAATAGTGCAATGGCGATGAGGGTACGAATAAGTTATATACCAGTGTGGATATACTTTTTACATGAAAGCAACAAAATACGAATGCTTGACAAACTTATGCTAAAAGTAGTAGGTATGCGCAATGGAATTACAATTACAGCCATCCCAGAAGTTTAAAAGTTTCGATTGGCTTAGTTAGATATTGAACGAGTAACAGCTTTCCAAACATCTCAAAAATTACAAATGAATTATATTTTAACACAAGTACTTATGATAGTTGATCCAAAGTGGGAATTTGTATAAGTATTTACTCTTATTGTTCGACTATTTGCCAAAGCAAGACATGGTTTTCCAATCTCGTGAAATGACGCACACAATATAAATCTGAAAATCACCATGTCAAACGACGTAGAGCTCTACCCTATAACCATGATAATTGTTACATACCGGATGAGGTAAAGCACTCTAGTTTGGCGAAATGCATTATTAGGTTCACAGTCTTCGAGTGTTACAAATATATGAACCATAGTGTAATGCCTGCAATATGAGGCAAGTGTTACGAATAAGCCACGTGGCATTCAACGAAGATTGGCATAACCTGCTTTGATCTGGTAGTCTTAAAGGTGGTGTGTTTCGAGATCACTGTCATCAAAATCGGAAATATCGTCGATAGAAAATGCTTCTACGGCGGACGTGTGTTGCTTCAGTGATGCGTCTCTTCGAGGACTCGGGAGAGGTCTGGTGCGAGGCGCGGGAACTGGAGTCGACTCTGCGAAATAAATAAAACAGTTGGTGTATTTGCTTTGTAACTAAGGTAAGAAGGTTATAATATATGGAGAACATGAAATATGTACCGGTTCGTGGTCCTGTCCTGTTCATCTCCGCGCTGTAAATGGAGAAACGATTCGTGGAGTGAGCATATACATAAAGAAACAACACACCATCACAAACACCAACACCATCATCATCATTACATCACCATTCTATATCACTATTACCTGCAGCACTATACCACTGGTCATCATCATCATTACATCACCATAATAATAATAATATAACCTATATAACCATTACCAGCACTAACACTGGTCATCAACACTATACAAATAAAGATTATTATTATTATTATCATCATTAGTCACCTTCACTGTCAGTATTTTCATCATCATCATCGTCATCATCATCAGGTGCAGCAATGCATTACCTACCGTGTTATTTGAGTAGGCTTCGTTTTCTCCTCCACCGATGATAATGAGAAGTCGCTGTCATCGTCAAAATCGTCGGCCTAAAAAAGAAATGAAATCTGAAGTAATTACTTTATACAGTAGAACCACGCCGTACGACCGCCCCATTAATACGGCCACCTCGTTATTACGGCCACCTCGTTATTACGGCCACCTCGTTATTACGGCCACTTACATTCTCTCGACACTGATTACGACCACCCATTAATACGGCCTGATGTTTTGGACCATTGGTGGTCGTATTAACGGGGTTCCATTATGTTCTTTAACTATGTACTAACGTCATGATAGTATAGCAATATGACTAGTAATCCAAGAAAAACATTCGTTTGTTTGTAATTAATGATCATACTGCTTGTTTTCCTGGTATCGCGACGCCTCCGACAGGTTTCTTGCCGCCGCCACTTGCACCAAGACTTCTTTGTAAAGAGTTTGCCATGTCACGGACCTACGAAGCAAGAACAGTTGGTGAAAGGGCAAACAAAAAGAAAGATAGCAGAAAAAAAATTAGAAATAAATGAATGGAAAAGGAAAGGGAAGTCAAAAGGAACCAAGGAAAGGAATGGAAGGGGTGAACAGTTAGCGAAAAGAAAAAGGAAAAACAAAGAAAAGAGAGGTGAACAAAAAAAGAAATGGATGGAAAAGGAAGGAAAGGGAAGTGAAGAGGAAGCCGAAGGGAAGTGAAAAGGAGAGGGAAGGGAATTGAAAATGAAAGGGAAAGGAAGTGAAAAGAAGGAAAGGAAAGTGGGAGGAGAATGGAGTTAAAAACCCAACGTAAAATGCTTACGTTTTCTTTCCGTCGTCCTGTATTACCATAAGACGTTCCAGTTGTAGCCGGCTGTAAATATAAGAACACACAATCTTATTTCACTGAAGTTTAACACCTACAGCATTACCACTGATGGATATTACCTGGATTTCTTCAGGGTCAGAATCCACCTCCTGCGTGGGGATTCTTACAGACACCTTGGGATTGGTAGGAAAGGGGCGTGGCTGAGCACGTGTTGATGACGGTGCTGGGAGTGGTGAAGTGCTGCATGAAATAAATGAGTCAATTAATAGAGTAATCTTAATCGAATAATGTATACAGTCAAACTCTATTAAGCGGCCCTCTGTTAAGCGGTCACCCTCTATTAAGCGGTCACTTTCACTCAAATTCCCGGAAATCGTTCCCCATACTTACTGTAAACTTGACCTTTAGAGTCGTTTTCGTATGAGTGGGAAGTAGTTACGGTACGGTTCGTGCCGTGCAGTGACGGTGCCGTGCAGTGACGGTACCGTGCCGTGACCGTGCCGTATCCAAGCATTCTGATTGGTTGAGCAATGTTTTTGCGCGCTGTGATTGGTTGAATACAATGTCTTCGATTCCGTACCCGTGACCGTAACTCCGTGCCGTAGGTTTTCCACTCATACGAAAACGACTCTATTAAGCGGTCACCTCTATTAAGCGGCCAGTTGGCTAAAGGAGAATCGGAGTCGAGAATGTCCACCCATCCCCAGGCCCTCTCCGCTCCTGATGCCATTCCATAGCGACATTAAATGACCCTGGGAACGAGTTTGCGGATAACGTACAAAATATACTACCCAAAGTTATAAAAGATGTAGCGAGATCAGACTGAAGACGACGCATCCCCACTGTACAAACGCAGCGTGACTACGTACCCGCCCGTCGAGTCCCACGTAGAACCCTCTTCTTCTGAATCACTAAAGTCTTCATCGTTGTCTGATTCACTTAATGTTCTTTCTGTTACAGATGTCCCACTAAACGACTGTTCTGCTACAGTAGGCCCTGTGTCCTGTGACCTACAAACAATCAATGGTATCAGCTAAGAGCACAGGGAGCCCAACCTTACTTCTGAATAAACTTTTCGACAGGGAAGGTTAACGCAGAGTTCTCAGTGCTTTGTAAATGAGGCTGTATGCTCGGTAGCCTCATCTAAGCGTCAATTCATTTTGCGGAGAATGGGCTACCTGTGTACATTTATGACCGGGAGAGACTAAGTCAGAAAGTCCATCTTGGTCAGTCATTCTCCATAATACACAAGTAACAATCCGTCTTCACTATTCAACAGTGTAGTATGATGAACATCAAAGTCACGTGTCTTACCCTGTTGATGAGAGGGTTAGAGAACTCTTAGTCGACGCTTTGAGAGCTTGTTGTTGCTGTAGTGACGTGGACGTTCTTACAGCTGTTGCTGCTGCACGCATGGTTGGGGGTTTGGTGCGAGCGACTGGAGATTTACCCCCTTGACGTGGATCTAATGGAAAATTATCATTGTCAATATTATCACTGATCATCATCATGCATCAAGACTGACCATCATCATCATCATCATCATTATATTACCACCACCACCAGCATAATATTAGCCATTTCGGAGTTGTTGTTTGCGGGGCATTGTGGGGCTGTTTTGAGGGACGCCTTATGTTGAATATACGGCGACAAGTTTGAATAGTGATGTACCAAAGTTATAAGTAAGTTAGCTTGGCTCACAATAATTATGTTTCCCAGTCTTTTCCTCGTGTTTTACAGTAAATAGACAGCAATGGCGTCCCTCAAAACAGCCCCACAATTCCTTTCGAACATCAACTCCGAAATGGCTAATTACCACTACGATCAATACTATTCATCATCATCATCACAGATCATCATTACTATTGTTACCATGAGTCATCATTCCCATCATTATTCTCATCATCACCATTATATTACCAGACTTTTCATCACCATCATTGTCACCATCACACACATCACCACCACCAACAACATATTACCACCACGATCAATACTATTCATCATCATCATCACAGATCATCATTACTATTGTTACCATGAGTCATCATTCCCATCATTATTTTCATCATCACCATTATATTACCAGACTTTTCATCACCATCATTGTCACCATCACACACATCATCACCACCACCAACAACAACATAATATTACCACCACGATCAATAATATTCATCATCATCATCACAGATCATCATTACTATTGTTACCATGAGTCATCATTCCCATCATTATTCTCATCATCACCATTATATTACCAGACTTTTCATCACCATCATTGTCACCATCACACACATCACCACCACCACCAACAACATAATATTACCACCACGATCAATACTATTCATCATCATCATCACAGATCATCATTACTATTGTTACCATGAGTCATCATTCCCATCATTATTCTCATCATCACCATTATATTACCAGACTTTTCATCACCATCACACACATCACCACCACCAACAACATATTACCACCACGATCAATACTATTCATCATCATCATCACAGATCATCATTACTATTGTTACCATGAGTCATCATTCCCATCATTATTTTCATCATCACCATTATATTACCAGACTTTTCATCACCATCATTGTCACCATCACACACATCACCACCACCACCAACAACATAATAATATTACCACCACGATCAATACTATTCATCATCATCATCACAGATCATCATCACTATTGTTACCATGAGTCATCATTCCCATCATTATTCTCATCATCACCATTATATTACCAGACTTTTCATCACCATCATTGTCACCATCACACACATCACCACCACCAACAACATATTACCACCACGATCAATACTATTCATCATCATCATCACAGATCATCATTACTATTGTTACCATGAGTCATCATTCCCATCATTATTTTCATCATCACCATTATATTACCAGACTTTTCATCACCATCATTGTCACCATCACACACATCACCACCACCAACAACAACATAATATTACCACCACGATCAATAATATTCATCATCATCATCACAGATCATCATTACTATTGTTACCATGAGTCATCATTCCCATCATTATTTTCATCATCACCATTATATTACCAGACTTTTCATCACCATCATTGTCACCATCACACACATCACCACCACCAACAACAACATAATATTACCACCACGATCAATACTATTCATCATCATCATCACAGATCATCATCACTATTGTTGCATCATTCCCGTCACTAGAATCGTTTTCGTACGAGTGGGAAAGTTACAGTACCGTGCTGTCTCGTATTGAAAGAGTTTGATTGGATGAGATTCATCTGCTCGCTTTATGATTGGTTCAGAAAGGAAGCCATTTGAGTGTCACAATGCTGTGCCGTATTGAAAGAGTTTGATTGGATGAGATGCATCTGCACGCTTTATGATTGGTTCAGAAAGGAAGCCATTTGAGTGTCACAGTGCTGTGCCGTATTGAAAGAGTTTGATTGGATGAGATGCATCTGCATGCTTTATGATTGGCTCAGAAAGGAAGCCATTTGAGTGTCACGGTACTGTGCTGTGTCGTATTGAAAGAGTTTGATTGGATGAGATGCATCTGCTCGCTTTATGATTGGTTCAGAAAGGAAGCCATTTGAGTGTTACGGTGCCGTAGGTTTCCCACTCCTACCAAAACGACTCTATCGTTAATCACAAAACATATAGCTGTACCGAATTTCTCCTCAGCGCCAGCTTTTACGGCGTTTTCCTTGACCATGTCTTCCACTTCTTGAGTCGCGCTGCAAAAGCGAATCCGAAAAACCACACGATTATTGAACTAAATAAATAATTAATAAATAATAAATAAATAATAAATAAATAATAAATAAATAATAAATAAATAATATATGCGATGTAAAGAAATTAACTTACCGACTGCGAAGCTCATCGAAGTTTCTTATTTTCTGCAAATATAAAATTGTAAATCGCCGTTGAATGAATGGATGAATGAATGGATGAATGAATGAATAGACTTTATGTATAGAGGGTAGCACGTGGCAGTTTGTATAAACTGATGACCCTGTGGCCCTCCAAACACCGCTTAGTTGATCGTTCATTTATCTACGTATTGCATGATTAGATAAACGTAATGCACATACCTTCGACCGTGCTAGCCTCTCTATTGCCAGTGCCTGCATACGTGCCTCCATCTTCTCTGACGACAATCGACCAATACTCTGTAATATAAAGGATGGCAATCTTACAACATTGACATCATTGTCATCATCATCAACAATAACACCATCATAGCTGATCTTCGTCATCATAACGCCCTACAACCGTCATCACCACTATCATCAAGAACAATGCCAAGGTCGTCGTCATCGTCATCATCAACACCATTACGCAATCATAACTGATCGTCGTCATCATTATATTAATTGTGAAGCGCATTTGGACATTTTTATGCTAATTTGCGCTATATAAATGCAGATTATTATTATTATTATAAACCCTACAACTGTCATCATGTACCACTATCATCAAGGACAACAGTGCCAAGGTCGTCGTCGTCGTCGTCATCTCATCATCATCATCATCATCATCATTACAGAAGGATATCTTACCGGCTGAACTCCTTGTTTGATAAGTTTCTGTTCAAGCAGCTGTTCTATTTCTTGTCTACAAGCCATTACTTCATCGAGTGTATGATCGTAATGAGCTATCACATATAATGATGTGTGTTTAGAACAAATACTTCATGCAGGTAAAGCACACATACCGGTGCTTCAAATGGTCACTAATGCTTCTAGGAAGGGGAGATGAGAACTGAAGGGGGAGGGGAAAGGGAGGGGAGGGGAGGCTAGGGGGGGGGGGGGGGGGGGGGGGGGGGGGCAATGGATAAACAATATGACGAGCTAATGGGGTACGATATACTAACTTGTGATATCTGGATTGCTGGGGATTGGGTAGAACTCTCCTCGTTGCAATGTTTCAGTACCCTGTAAGATATGAATAGACAAACATACTCACTAAATACCTACAATCCTGTCATCTCTAACAACAACAGAGCACGCGGCTGAAATCTACAAATGCACAAGGATGTTGCAAGACACTATTTCTCAGGAGTCTATAACATAGATTTTCGAGTAGCAGGCTATACACATTAAAAGAAGGTGGCTAGCTTGTGGAATATAAGTGTAAACATTTTGAATTCTGCGCCTAATAAAGTTTATTATTATTAGCTGAACTGGCGTGAAAATGGCAAGGCATGATGGTGGCACAGTGTAGCTGCGTATTTTGACAACCCTGCTTGTCTCTTCTTCAATGTTTCAATTATGCCGTTAATGACAGGACAAAGAAGAGATACAAATAGCGTCCTGAAATTGATGTCACGAAGCCAATCGAAACTTCTCTGTGTGGTGATGACATCCGCCCTCATGTTGCGACATGTTAGCTGTCTGAGCCCCAGTGCTGCTACCCTGGTTCCAGAGGGGCTTGCTTCCTCTAATCGTGAAACTTCTCAAAACCTCTGGCACCCAGGGTACAGTGCTGCATATGCTATACAATGATAACGATTGCAGTAAGAGCTACTTAGTTTACATACCCACTCTGATGACGACAAGCCCCTGAAATAAAACAAACAATAGTTATACTCTTACTGACAACTACGTGGCAAATATAATATTGCATAAGTTTCACTGGGGTAAAGGACGTTCTTTTGTAGAGGCAGTCAGTGGCTTGCCCGTGTGAAAGGCATAGCCTGCATGGGTTAGGGGGACTTTATTGTAATGATCTATACTCACGATGTAAAATCTCTGCTATCTACAGTGCTTTCAAGGCTTTCCTTCATCACTTCGTTCACCTTTTCTCTACAAAGACGAAAGATAACATAAAAATAATCTACATGAACACCAAATTCTCAATAAAAACATCTTACATTTCCTCCAATTCAGATTCGCTCTCTTCTGATTCTGTAATGAAAGAAAAGATTAAAAAATAAATATCAATTTGATAAAAAGTTGTTAGGAGTTTGCTATATCACAGGGAGATTGTTTAATACCTTGATATCCATCCCATGAGCTTGACAGAGTTCCAACTACAAAATAAATAGAGAAAATATTAGAAACTTTTACATATATATTAATCATGGCATCTGAAATATATGAATGCGTAAAAGGCAGCCGCACCTTTGTGTATTCATGTCCGTACTGTTCGGCACGTCGTTCATTGCCGTCACGGACGTCAACGATCGTTTTGAACATTATTCGTCAGTGCGCGCGCCGTCGTCCTCACGTTCGCGTCGTAGAATTTTCTCATGCTCAAGGTCCCTAATGTTGCCATGCTCGAGGATCCAGCGGTTTTTGTGGACAAAAACCGCTGGATCCTCGAGCATGTAATGTTGTAGGTACGACTGAAGGTACATGTTGCATGTGTACATTGCAAGGAGTTCGACATGTATCCAACATTTCCAAGGGAAACAATTCTGTTCCACAACAACAATTTCTATTCATGACAATTGTTGGTACACCAGCAGATGTTTGTTGCAGTGACATGATACTACTACTGTACATGTTCCCGTGATGTCCCCTCATCTTATATGTTGATCTCTTGTCGTTCATTGTTGGTTTGCTTTGAGGTATGACACCAAGGGTATATGGTTAACCGCCCACTGTTAATGATTTTCCATAGTCACGTGATGTGGCATGTTTGAGGATCCAGGGTTTGTTTTCGTCGCTCCGAATTCAGCATGGTCATGTGGAGAATATACTATATAGTAATGGAGATGACCCACGCAGGTCACCACACCTCATTATGAAGCTACATGGAGTAGAATGAGATCCCACGCAGGTCTTTACTCTTATATACACATGACCTTAACACAGGCAATGACCCGCGCAGGCCACCACACCTCATTATGAAGCTACATGTACATACCTGCTTGGTTATTTTTCATGACGTAGAATGATATCCCTTTATACTTCCATCCAGGAAGCTCTTTACTCTTACATACACATGACCTCAACACAGGCAATGACCCAGCATCCAGCACGTGTAATTGAATGGCACCAAGGACGGGATTCTGTGATGCATAGAACATATAATCCAGACGGTATTCATTACTAGGAGGTGTAGATCTATTGGTGATGCATTGTCTCCAGTATGGTGATCCACTTGCTGAGTGGACGTATAACGGGGTAGTGAAGGGACCGATTGGCTTTATATAGGCATTGAAGAAGAGCTTGTCAACCCATTCGCTTGATCCTTCAGCACGTTGTCTCCATAGTCGGTATTGACTGCGATTTAGGTTAGCAGCTACGTATAGGGTTAAAGAATCTGAGAATAAAAGACAGGTATCCAGTCAGTACAATTTGAACATCATTGAGATGACTTCAGGCAGATCAGGACATCTTTGCGTTTTATCCTTCTGTCTGTCATGGATGCTTCTGGTTTCCATTGACCAAGTACATTGTAAACCTTGAAACTTTGCCCTCAACAACAACAGTAGCAGCAGCAGGAAGAACAATAACAATAACAGCAACAACAACAACGACCATTGTCCTGAAATACCTTGAGAATCTTTGAAATCAGGTGTCTTAACTCTTTCTCTGTCAAGAAATTCTAAGAGAAAAATAATTCAAGAATATCAAATGGTAAACAAATTGATGGTCTTTCGCTATTAAAGGCGATGATACATGAGGTAATTTGTCTTGCAATTCACAATGCAATGGTCATGACAGCAAACCATTGCAAGTTTCTTGCACTCGCAGTGCAAGTTTTCATTGCATCAAGTGTTACATGCACATGCAATGTCTTAATTGTCTCGCAATAGCATTGTGTTGTCAGTTGCAATAAATATTGCCTTGTTAGCAACACTAAATTGTATGCAATTGGTTTTGCAATGTTCAGTTTCTGCCTTCTTATGAGTTTAGGGGCTATGTTTAATGTCTTGTTGAACTAACTAGTCCAATCAACCAGCGAGACATGGCAAACAAGGTATTCATAAAATACAGTACATTACCTGCTGAGAAAGTCACTTCCCGTTTTGGTGCAGGGGGAGTGGCTAAAAGAACAATGTCAATATGAGGTTATTTTATTTTCACAAACAAGATTGTTGATATTATACTGGTGTTGATAATGCTGTTTAAATGATGATGATGCTCAGGTATTAGTGGAAGCAATGTGATGATTAGAGTTGATATTTATGCAGCCTGGGTTAGTAGTATGATGATCATCGTGGGAGGTGATGATGTAATGATCATTGTGATGGTGGTAGCACTTGCTAGGTGAGCTGATGATGAAAATGATGCCAGTGCTGGTACATGTAGTATTAGTGTCAGATGATGATGATGATTATATTGTGATGGTGGTGATGATGATGATTGTAGTGATGATAATGCTGCTGCTGCTGGTACTGGCGATGATGATGATCACTATGATGGTGATGATGATGATGATCATTGTGATTGTGGTAGCGGTGATGACAATGATGACAATCATAATTACAACAATAGTATCATTGTTCTCCATTACTACCATACCAAATACTGGTTGTTGCTTAGCTGCCTGTTGGTATTGTTCAGCAATAATCTATTAAAAAAATACAACTCTGTGAGACTTTTTACCACATGCTGCTGTGACACAAAAACATAGGTCTGGAGCTAAACATAAATGGAAAAAATATCTACTTTCTTTCCCTTCTTATTTAGCCCTGTATTTTCTTTCTATTTTACCTTTTGCTCTTCTACTGATTTATCCCGCTCCTGCAAAAAAGGGAAGTACCGGTAACTTTACGACAATGAAGAGAATATCAAAATAATGAGACTAAGGTAATCCTTACTTTAATCAGCCTTTTCAACTGCTCTCTTTCTGTCTCATCAGTTTTCATTCTGTCCTCATACTGGGCAAGCAGTTCATGAAGCTAAGTTTGGATCAAATAATATTAATAGAATAATATTGGGCTCCCTGTGGTGGAGTGCACAGAATAATATTGGGCTTCCTGCGGTAGACTAATATTGGGCACAGAAAGAATAATATTGGGCTCCCTGTGGTTGGGGTGCACAGAATAATATTGGGCTCCCTGTGGTGGAGTGCACAGAATAATATTGGGCTTCCTGCGGTGGACTGCACAGAATAATATTGGGCTCCCTGTGGTGGAATGCACAGAATAGTATTGGGCTCCCTGTGGTGGAGTGCACAGAATAATATTGGGCTCCCTGTGGTGGAGTGCAGAGAATATTGGGCTCCCTGTGGTGGAGTGCACAGAACAATATTGGGCTCCCTGTGGTGGAGTGCACAGAATAATATTGGGCTCCCTGTGGTGTGGTGCACAGAATAATATTGGGCAGTACACAGAATATATTGGGCTCCCTGTGGTGGGTGGAGTGCACAGAATAATATTGGGCTCCCTGTGGTGGAGTGCACAGAATATTGTTGGGCACCCCGTGGTGGGTGGAGTGCACATAATAATATTGGGCTTCCTGTGGTGAAGTGCACAGAATATTGGGCTCCCTGTGGTGGAGTGCACAGAAATATTGGGCTTCCTGTGGTGGAGTGCACAGAATAAAATTGGGCTCCCTGTGGTGGAGTGCACAGAATAATATTGGGCTCCCTGTGGTGGAGTGCACAGAATAATATTGGGCTCCCTGTGGTGGAGTGCACAGAATAATATTGGGCTTCCTGTGGTGGAGTGCACAGAATAAAATTGGGGCTTCCTGTGGGTGGAGTGCACAGAATAATATTGGGCTCCCTGTGGTGGAATGCACAGAATAATATTGGGCTCCCTGTGGTTGGGGTGCACAGAATAATATGGGGCTCCCTGTGGTGGAGTGCACAGAATAATATTGGGCTTCCTGTGGTGGAGTGCACAGAATAATATTGGGCTCCCTGTGGTGGAATGCACAGAATAATATTGGGCTCCCTGTGGTTGGGGTGCACAGAATAATATTGGGCTCCCTGTGGTGGAGTGCACATAATAATATTGGGCTCCCTGTGGTGGGGTGCACAGAATAATATTGGGCTCCCTGTGGTGGAGTGCACAGAATAATATTGGGCTCCCTGTGGTGGAGTGCACAGAATAGTATTGGGCTCCCTGTGGTGGAGTGCACAGAATAAAATTGGGCTCCCTGTGGTGGAGTGCACAGAATAAAATTGGGCTCCCTGTGGTGTGGTGCACAGAATAATATTGGGCTCCCTGTCGTGGAGTACACAGAATATTATTGGGCTCCCTGTGGTGTGGTGGAGTGCACAGAATAATGGTGGGCTCCCTGTGGTGGAGTGCACAGAATATTGTTGGGCACCCCGTGGTGTGGTGGAGTGCACATAATAATGGTGGGCTTCCTGTGGTGGAGTGCACAGAATATTGGGCTCCCTGTGGTAGAGTGCACAGAATAATATTGGGCTTCCTGTGGTGGAGTGCACAGAATAAAATTGGGCTTCCTGTGGTGGAGTGCACAGAATAATATTGGGCTTCCTGTGGTGGAGTGCACAGAATAATATTGGGCTCCCTGTGGTGGAATGCACAGAATAATATTGGGATCCCTGTGGTGGAGTGCACAGAATAATATTGGGCTCCCTGTGGTGGAGTGCACATAATAATATTGGGCTCCCTGTGGTGGAATGCACAGAATAATATTGGGCTTCCTGTGATGGAGTGCACAGAATAATATTGGGCTTCCTGTGATGGAGTGCACAGAATCATATTGGGCTTACTGTGATGGAGTGCACAGAATCATATTGGGCTTACTGTGGTGGAGTGCACAAAATAATATTGGGCTCCTGTGGTGGAGTGCACAGAATAAAATTGGGCTTCCTGTGGTGGAGTGCACAGAATAATATTGGGCTCCCTGTGGTGGAATCACAGAATAGGGATCATGGTACACATTATCAGTGCACAGAATCATATTGGGATCCCTGTGGTGGAATGCACAGAATAACTCCCTGTGGTGGAGTGCACATAATAATATTGGGCTCCCTGTGGTGGACCAGAATAATTGCAACTTCCTGTGAAGTGCACAGAATAATATTGGGCTCATGGAGTGCATCATATTGGGCTTATAAAAATAAAATTGGGCTCATCCTTAGCATCATTTTGATAATTGATTATTCATAAATAAAATAACATACCCTATTCATCTCATTGTTATGATCCATCTGTAGCTTTTCTTCTTTTGTCTTCCACTTTTGATTCCACTTTTTCATTTCTCGCTGCCTTTCCTCTTGACTTTGCTGCTTCATTTGATCAAACTACAGAAGAAGAAAAAAAAACTTAATCAGTAATAAAGACAACTATAACTCCTGGTGATTATAGTCATGGTATCTTCAAGAGAACTGTTGTGAGAAATGTTTTTCCATTCCATTGAACGCTCTACAGTGGGAATTTGCACAAAAGGACGGCACAAGGACAGAAATGACGTGACCAACATGACAGATCATGAAAAACCTGCTCATGTTTTCTGTAATTATGACACTGAGTTGGTTCCCATTATCTCGTTAACAACTATATATTCACATCTATCTCTTTTACCTGTTCCTTCATCATATTAGCTATTTCTTCCTTGCTTGGTCCCATCGGAGGCCCATCAGGTTCATCTTCATCCTGCAAGATTGAAATATAACTATACTTTCACAGCTGTGTTTGCATGCTTGTCATAAACACACACCCCAACACTTTGGGCCAACCACACTGTACATGTTTACATGGACATTTCTTCCTCCTTTCTTTCTTTTTTCTCATTTATTTTATTCCCATTCTTTCTTCCTTCTTTCCCTCATGAATACACCAATAGAAATCATGTTATACCAGTATTTTGTAATTCAAAACTGCATACCCTTATAGAACCAATCATGGAAGGTCTCGTCTCTACAAGCAAAAACGAAAATTGAATGACTGATCAATGCTATAAGCTATTGCTAACACCCTGCACAGTAGAAACCCCTAAGATCCATCCCTTAGCTTAAAATAATTAAATATTGTAGAAAAACTGAAAGGTGCGAAGGACAGCTCTGTCAAGTCTGGTTGTTACTAGCGACACAGGCATAAAGGCTCTAAGCACTAGAGATGTTATTTCACTGCAAAAAAGGAGTCCGACCTGATGCAAGCTTGCATGAGAACAAGCATAAGCACAAATAACAAAAAATATATATTTATTGTGTTTATGCTTGTGTCTGGCCTGTTTTCACATGACACAAGTTCTTATAATATAATAATAATAATAATTTAATATTTATATCGCGCACTCTCCAGAATGCCCAAATGCGCTTTACATGTTTGTACTTATAATATAATAATACTTTATTCATTAATATTAATATACATCAATATCAACTTGCACTTGCTTACAGTGTACGTCACTGGTGAAAACCAACCTTTATCAGTAATCAATAATATTTATAAGCATGGTACTTACGCATATTGTTTCTGAGGTCTGAAATTGCCTGCAGAGTAATCATAATCAGATAATAAGAACCGTGATTCATTTACAATCATTATCATGATTCATACAATGTACTACCTGAGAAAATGTGTGCTTTTCTTCCTGGCTTTGCATCTTAACTTCTTGTATTTGCTGCATCAGGGATTCCTTGAGATAATCCATCTCCCTCTGGGTTACAAAAAAAAAACAATATTTGCAATTAACTGTCACTAATTAATCTGGATTTATGGGAATATGTTTGACTCTATATACCTGTGCGTATGTACTCTGTTTTATGGTTTTATTAGTTTTGATCAAGTTACGGAGCCTGGGCTTCTATGGATACCAGCCTTAAACTGCTGAATGGCATGGGTTACCCTGCTTCAATAGTCCCTTTTCGCGTTCACAGATCCCATTGTAAAACCGCTGTACTTATTGACATCAGACGCATTTTGTACAGGGTTAGCCTCGAGTCAGTGTAAATTATTCACAAATATCGACAAGAACACAAAAATATGTTGACATGAAACAATAGAAACATTTTTGAATTGCACGGACTGTTTTCTGAATCGAGGCTAAGCCTGAACAAATGCGTCTTTTGTCAAGGACAGCGGTCATCTCTAAACAATGCGAAACTGGAATATTAAAGGTTACATACTTACTTACTGTTGATACTGGAGTCCTATCTTACCTGATGATTGGTATCCTCTTGTGTTCTCCATCTCTCAT
This sequence comes from Actinostola sp. cb2023, assembly GCA_033675265.1. Classification (NCBI taxonomy): domain Eukaryota; kingdom Metazoa; phylum Cnidaria; class Anthozoa; order Actiniaria; family Actinostolidae; genus Actinostola; species Actinostola sp. cb2023. The sequence goes on along the minus strand of JAUJYZ010001002.1, from coordinate 223,725 downwards.
AATTGTCCTCCATTTCTTTGAGCTTTGACTGGTCATTACGAACTTGATCTTTCTCCTGAAGTGTAAATGCACATGTACATGCAGGTTGAAGTAAGAGTCGAGAAACATAACGACTTACATGTAGAAGTAGTTTGTAGGTCAATAATAATTTGAAAGCTTTTATGGATGCAATATTTTATTCATTCATTCGTTTATTGATTGATTGACCTTGCAGAATTCATTTCCCTTGCAATTTTGTTTTATTGATTGATTGATTCATTTGTTCATTCAATGACATTCACTTGTTTATTGCTTCCCCTTGCAGAATTCATTTCCCTTGCAACTTCTTTTTATTTATTCATTCATTTGTTCATTCATTCATTCACTTGTTTATTGCTTCCCCTTGCAGAATTCATTTCCCTTGCAACTTCTTTTTATTCATTCATTCATTCACTTGTTTATTGCTTACCGTTGCAGAATTCATTTCCCTTGCAACTTCTTTTTATTTATTCATTCATTCATTTGTTCATTCATTCATTCACTTGTTTATTGCTTACCCTTGCAGAATTCATTTCCCTTGCAACTTCTTTTTATTCATTCATTTTTCATTCATTCATTCATTCACTTGTTTTATTGCTTACCCTTGCAGAATTCATTTCCCTTGCAACTTCTTTTTATTTATTCATTCATTCATTTGTTCATTCATTCATTCACTTGTTTATTGCTTACCCTTGCAGAATTCATTTCCCTTGCAACTTCTTTTTATTCATTCATTCATTCATTCATTTGTTCATTCATTCATTCACCTGTTTATTGCTTCCCCTTGCAGAATTCATTTCCCTTGCAACTTCTTTTTATTCATTTATTCATTTGTTCATTCATTCATTCATTCACTTGTTTATTGCTTCCCCTTGCAGAATTCATTTCCCTTGCAACTTCTTTTTATTCATTTTCATTCATTTGTTCATTCATTCATTCACTTGTTTATTGCTTCCCCTTGCAGAATTCATTTCCCTTGCAACTTCTTTTTATTCATTCATTCATTTGTTCATTCATTCATTCACTTGTTTATTGCTTCCCCTTGCAGAATTCATTTCCCTTGCAACTTCTTTTTATTCATTCGTTCATTTGTTCATTCATTCATTCACTTGTTTATTGCTTCCCCTTGCAGAATTCATTTCCCTTGCAACTTCTCTTTATTCATTCATTCATTTGTTCATTCATTCATTCACTTGTTTATTGCTTACCCTTGCAGAATTCATTTCCCTTGCAGTCCTTTCGTTCATTAATTCTCTTTCAGTAGCATACAATCTTTCTTTAATCTGCTTCATCTCATCCAACATGGCTAACTTGTCTGGATCAACCTCTCCATTGGTCACATGTTTTGTAGATACATCTACATGTACAGGTTTGCTTGACGTTATGTATCCATTCATGTGTGTACTGTTACCATGACGACGAGACAAGTGTGCCGTCAAGTACTCTTGACTTACAAAAGCTTTGGCACAGTGAGGGCACTGTATAATAATAATATTTGTAAATCAATCAAAAATACAAACTTGTTCACAAAACGGCAGAAAAAAATACATGATTAGATAGATGGAGGGGTACTAGAATGGTATTCATTTAGTATTTAGAGATCTTATGGAACAGGATGGCACAAGGACATCAACTGCACATATGAACAGGACCGTAGCTGCCAGTGTTTGAGTGGTCCGGGTTTTCAAAATCGGGGAAAAAATAATATAATCACTCAAGACACCAACACCCTGTTTGATTCGAAAAGTGGTCCGGTTTCAACCAGAGCAACCGTACTGGCAGCTATGGCCCTGATGAAAAATCTACCGTCTATGAATGTATTCTACACGACAGTTAAAAGCAAGTATTGAGAGGACAAATGATTAAGTGATAATTTATTTTAATAATAGCGTGCCTTTGACATTATTTTATCTTAGTTAGTTTAGTTTTAGAATGATTGATATAACTAATAGTACATGTATGTACAGTTGTTGTGTGTAACTACTGTATTAACCTTGTGTATGCCACTAGAACCTGCTCTCATCATCAGCTGATACTCGGCTACCCATTTCTTTAGTCTTTTATTTTCTTTTTTCAGTTTACTTTGTGCTTCTGATTTCTGTTCAAGCTCTTTCCTTACTTCTTCGGCACTCTGTAATAAACAAATAAATGTAACATACATGTACTGTACATGACTGTACAAAAAAAACTGATGACATGATACAGCTTATTGTTGTATGTACATACCTGCATTGTCTCCTGAACCTTTTTGACCTCAGTTTCTAGATTACTAGACAAATACTCTTGGGAATGCTGAAGTGTAAAATGACAGTCAATAAGGTACAACATGTACATTATAAAATAACTATGATACAACGCACGCTCAGATTTGCCAAAGGATTGTATATGCTGCATGCTCTATGAGAGTGCTCACAGGGGACTAGCTATGTGGTGTGCTTCTCCTAACACTTCCTGGTGTTCTGATCATTCCCCCGTTCTCTATAACTGCACAGAGCATGTGCATGCATTTTCTATTTCGTCATTATATATACAAGAAGATGTGCTATGCACTATATGTGATAGCAGATACTACAGAAATCACTTGACTGTTAGCACCGCCAAAATAAGTATCAATCGCGTTTTGAATTTCGGTTAATTCATGTGACCATTTGGAGAGCTCCAAATGGACATGTGACATTCAAATAGGTCTCCATGATCAGAAAAGAGTGAGAAACTAAATAAATGTCACATGACCATTTGGAGAGTGAGTTAACCGAAATTCAAAATGCGATTGATCGTTATTTTGGCGGTGCTAACAGTCAAGTGATTTCGGTAGTATTGTACGACTGTGAACAAGCATGCACATGGTGCATGGTTGGGTCAAGACACAGATTCATTACAAATCCTCAAACATCATGGCCATGGCATGGATACAGCACATCTGTGCCATCAGGTTTTCTCAGTCACACAGAATCTGCTCTTGCAGGGGCAGCGACGAGGATTGATTGTATCACCAATATTATCATGAACTCACCAAAAGATACTCAATAATCAACTGGGACAAGTTGAATAGTTTGATAAAGTTTGGATCAAATCCAACAGCATGCAAGCCCTATCACAAAATCAGTTCCAAAAGTTATCATGATTATATTTAGCATATTCACAACATAGGAAAACATGGACGCACTACTCGTACTGGTCAAACAAAGTAATGACATCAAAGGGGTGTTCATCTATAGAGAATTAACTGTACATATTAGATGCCGTCATACCATTTCAGCTTCAATGTTGCAGTATGTAACATTCATGATGTTCTCCTGTAGAGACTTGACATCCATTTCACGTGTTAAGCGATCGAGGTCTACAGCAGCTGTCGATATTTAAAAAAATTATATTATCAGCATAGAAGAAAGTTGTCTGTAGAATAGGTTATAGCCATGCTAGGGTATATAGCAACAATCTGTTTTGTGGACAGAAGGTGAAAAGACATGTATACAGTTGAACCTCCCGTAATGTCACCCAAAATGCTTTGTGGTCGCTTAGGAGAGGTGATCGCTTACGAGAGGTTCCAACTGTAGTGATTTGAGTTGGAACTGAACTTTTGGTATTTTGGAAAACTGGTCGCTTAGGAGAGGTGGTCGCTTACGAGAATGGTCGCAACCGGAGGTTCAACTGTATATTATTGTTTGAAAACACCCCCAAAAATAGCCTGAATAGTCTGGGTCAAAAATTTTCCTGAGTGAGATTAATGTTTGACCCAGAGGCGGCAGCTCATATTCAGACTACAAAAAATATTAATAGTGGTCGACCGTCCCTTATTGACATAACACTTCACATAATTAAAATGGCCAAAGAGCAACTTACCCAGTTTTCTCCAATCAAGTTGTTCAACTCTTTTACCAAATGTGAAATTCATGATCCTTCCAAGCAAAAATATATCATTTTAAATTAATGCTTCATAATGACTAGACACTAGATCAGACATGTAACTTGTAAAATTATTAATATTTCCCTTCCCTAGTGATTTTCAGTTTAAATATATCACTGAAGAAGCCTTCACTGGTGAAACGTCTGAATACACGTTTGTTGTCTATTTTCTTTGCCTGAGGAAGTTAAATACCTTCAATTCATATATTACCAGGCATGTCATCTAATAACTGTTGTTCAATATTTCCCATATAGCTATTTTTTCAGGGGTTTTTTTTCAAGGCAAAAAATAAAAAATAGAATATATTTGAATGAAGAACAAATTGAACTGTGAAAATTTAGCTTTTAAGTGAAACAATAATATTTATTAACTTATCAAATTCATGAATAATTAATGAGGGAAATACAATAGAAATCATAAGCGTAGCAGACATTTGTAAATCGGATACAGAATTGTCCTCATTTGCATTCATGGCCAAACTGTTTCCTATCATCCAAATTACAGTAAAACATCCACTTATACGTCGTTGGATTCGATACGTCAGATACAATATTCGCGTCCGATCTGTATGGGATTTACATCGGCCGCTCATATTGTATATATTACTAACGACACATAATAATAAAACCTGATTATATACAGTATACTATGCCAAATATATTATAATTGAAAACTCTGCTGGCACCAGGTGGAATTCTGTCATCTCTTAACACCAAAAGTAGCTGCCTGTAGGTACTGGCTATGAGCTGTAAAGTCATCATTACTCATCACCTGTTCACCTGTTTGGCCAGACCTAGCTACTGTGAACCCTGCTATTTCATTATGTTTTGACTGACATGCATTTTCAAGAAATAATATTATTATTATTATTATTACTTCAAGCAAAACATGTCATCAAATATCTACATGTACTAGCTGTTCTCTTTGTCTACTAAAAATGGCATGACTGCATACTACATGTATTCTTCATGGTTTAGACTACAGTAGTTCTTTCTGCATAATAGCTGATATTGAAGTTACACTCCAATGACTCTGAACGAGGGTTTCAAGTCGAGGCTATTGGGTCAGTACAAAAACTTGACCCGATAGCCTCTACATTTATTCAGTTGGTAAAGATGTGAGACATCAACACCAACTAACTTGAAACCTTTGTTCAGAATCATTGGAGTATAACTTCAATATCAGCTATTCTCTATGTCGTCACCACCAATATCACATGCACATTTGCACACGTACATTATACAAATTTATATTCATAATAATAATTTTTATTCATAAAATTTATATAGCGCTATTTCCAAGAAATTGCCCAGTTAAGTGTTTACAATTAAATTAATCTACAATTAGTTTAAGAAAAAAGCTAATATTATGCCCACTTTATATGTGTGATTCGATGTGTACAGTAGTAGATATTGGCTGTTAACGATCCCAATGTAATTTATAGGCTGATAGGGATATTTCATACACAGTCAACCACAACGTTTCAACACACATGAACAATGCATAAACGAGATGTGAATTGAAGTGAAGGTAAAATTTATAATATGCAATAAATCATATTTTTTGGAACAAAGGAAAATATTGAGTTACCAGTTTAAAATATTGTAAATAATTATTGCAGCTGATGGCTTCTCTCTTGAGTCTTGTATAACTACAATAATACTATTTTATTGGGCTCAAAACAATCGTGTTTTTCACACAATATTTCCAAGGTTATCATAACAAAAACAAGATCAGAAATAATAGTGTACATGTACATTGTAGATCATCTGAAGAGTCTTCATAAAGATCTCGAAATTCACGAAAAATCTTGAACGTCTCTAATAATAAAGTGGTTAGAATAATTTGTTGGACAATAGTATTATTATGATACTGTTTTACTGACTTTGTAAGCTTATAAGACTTATAAATTCACATTCTACAGACATCACACTTACTAATATTTTACTGGTTTTAATAACAAAGAAATATAAGCTTAACTCTTTCCTTGCTTTCACACGAGTAATCAAAACTCCAAAATAGAAAAATGAAGCTTTAGTAGCGTAGTTACCGAGAATTGAGTGAGTATTAAACGAAAACTGTCGAAAAGAGGGATTTTTCTAGAGACTAGTTATAAAGTGGAAGCAAGAGAATACAGCTCTATCACGACAAGTTAATATTCTCACCTTGTGTTCACTCTTTCCTCGCTAAAACCAACAGATGAAGACAGTTCCAATGTCTTTGCTCACTACCATGCAATCCTTCTTGAAGTGCTAAAGTTCGTTAAACAAAGCCAAGCCAAACAAAAGCTGCCAAAACTCGCAAAAGTCTTGCAAAGTCAACGTGAAGACCATTCAAATTTGCGCGCTGTTTGAACTGCTAAAAACTTATTTTCCACTTCAAAGTAGATTTTTAAGAGGGTTCTGTAAGCTTCACATTGCATGTAAAGTGAGTCGTTCTACATGGTGAAACCTGTGTATCCCTAAGGCAACGATAAATACCATGAAGTATGAAGTATCTCGACCATCTTCATGAAAACAAAGTCAGAAATTCAATAAGAGGAACGCTTACTTGTCACTATTGCCCAGACTTCCGAATAGAACCCGAACGAAGCCCGAATGAAATCCGAAGAGCCACACAAAAATAAAGGCAAAATTAAATAAACCGAAGAATTTTAAAAACAAAAAAAAATAATTATATTATTTACTAATTAATAAATTAAAGTTAGCAAAGTGATTTTTTTTCAACATGTAATGGGTTCCTGTTTCAATGTATATTATTTTAATCAGAAACGTTTTGAAACAGGATTGTTTATTTAATCAAATTAGGTACTTTAATTATTCCTAACCATCAATTCAATTCTATGTAATTTTCTATAAAAACAACAACTTCCTTCGTAAATCATTTTATTTCTTAGTTATTTAAAATTGTTTTTCCGCATTTTTGTGAAAGCGTCCGAGGGAAACTGGCCCCAGTATGCCCCAGTCTTCCCATTTGGCTTTTCCCGCGGTTTTTGCTCAGTTGTATTCAAAATGGCGGAGAGGTGGTCAAATGTAATCGCCGAATTTCTGAACGTTACCGGCGCAGAGAGAACTAGAGCTCAGTCATTGCTAGATGCAACAGATGGCAATCTTCAGATGGCCATTGAAATGTATTTTGATTCAGGGGTTTCCGTTGAAGAAGCCGAGAGGTCTGATCGAGATGGGAGTAACGATGGTGGTGGTGTTGTGTGTTCCTCCTCGTCTTCTAAATCTAATCCAAAAGCCAAGTGAGTAGATTTCAAACTTGGACGATTCAAATTCCATCAATTTCGTTATTGTTTCAAAATGTAAATAATGTTGTACATTTTTCATTCATTGTTTGATAAAGAAATTGAAATACATCCCACTGACTCACAATAAGCTTATAATTTTGTTAACTTCTACGCTCTATCTAGACATAACCTACACTAACCTAGAAGATTTGCCCTTCGTTGAAATCGTGGAAAGTAAATCGAAATAAAATACGCTGTTGCTATTTGTTTTAAATTTTTGAAAGTAAATCAAGAAGATAAAATCTGTTTTTGATATTTTTATAATTTTTGAAATTCACTATAACTTACATGTATATTTCCCAGTGCATTTATTCATTACACGATTGTCAATTTCAAAGCAACTAGTGATTTAACTACTACATAATGTAAGCATTCATCAATTCAGTTTGATATTATGCCCATTTAAAGGAGGAAAATAAGCTGATGGCTTTGGAATGCCAATTAAAATAACAAAAAGAGATATTGAAAATAAACAAATGATAGAAAAATTAAACAAGTAACTTTTCTACTTCCTTAGCAGTACTGAAGATGAAGTACGAGCACCGATACCTCAGACAAGAGGCATTCTTGTAGAAGAACCATATTCAAGTAAGTTAGATGAATATTTTAACTAAATCGACCTGATTGGGTGTTGATCTAGTGAAGGGCTATAGAATGGTCTCTGAAAAATACCAGGTCTCGGTAAAGTCTGAGCGAGTCTCGATATCTCTGCGTTCCAGGAAAGAGTTTTGGATTCCAGATTTCATAAAAATCAATATGCAGTTCGAAATCTCGAATTTTCAAATTTCAAACAAAATAGTGAAGTCTTGGGCTCGGATTACAAGTGTCTTGGAGTATCAGCAAGTATTGGATTTGACAATAATTGTTCTATAGCCCTTAGTGACAATTCTATGGTTGTCAGTATAATTCAGCCTTGATATAAGATCTCGTTAATTAGAATGAATTACCCTTTTTCTACAGCATTTGGTACCAGGAAAAGAACATCTACATCTGTGTTTGATGCTTTTCGAGATTTCCAAGCCGAAGCTCGTGAGTATAATCTGTTATTGAAGTACAATTAATCTATACATGGAAATAATAAGCTTTGTACTTTCTCACAGGCCACCAGGAACTACAAACCACAGGGGAAGCAGGGTCATCCAAGAAACGCACCTTGCAGGACCTTTTCAGGCCTCCTATTGACGTTCTTCACAAAGGAACATTTGAAACTGTAATTATCGTAACTATATAATAATATTACAATTTAATAATGATAATAATGATGATGATGATGATTAATGATCGTGATAAAAAGTATTTATTTATATGGCACAAAAATCATGTAAAACTATTACTGTATCTTCCACTCCATGGAATATTTCATATTTTATTTCCCTTTCATTCATGTTCCATTCACTTTTTCCATTTCCCATTTTTATCAGTCCAAAGGCAGTAGTCAACAACAGTCCAAGTATTTCCATTTTTCATTCATTTTTCACATTCCACTCATTCCTTTTCCCATTTCCCATTTTATCAGGCAAAGTCAGTAGTCAACAACAGTCCAAGTATTTCCATTTTTCATTCATTTTTCACATTCCACTCATTCCTTTCCCATTTCTCATTTTATCAGGCCAAAGCCAGTAGTCAACAACATTCCAATTATTTCCACTTTTCATTCACTTTTCAATACCACTCATTCATTTCCCATTTCCCATTTTATCAGGCCAAAGTCAGTAGTCAACAACAGTCCAAGTATTTCCACTTTTCATTCATTTTTCACATTCCACTCATTCCTTTTCCCATTTCCCATTTTATCAGGCAAAGTCAGTAGTCAACAACAGTCCAAGTATTTCCATTTTTCATTCACTTTTCACATACCACTCATTCCTTTCCCATTTCCCATTTTATCAGGCCAAAGCCAGTAGTCAACAACATTCCAATTATTTCCACTTTTCATTCACTTTTCAATACCACTCATTCATTTCCCATTTCCCATTTTATCAGGCCAAAGTCAGTAGTCAACAACAGTCCAAGTATTTCCACTTTTCATTCACTTTTCACATACCACTCATTCATTTCCCATTTCCAATTTTATCAGGCCAAAGTCAGTAGTCAACAACAGTCCAAGTATTTCCACTTTTCATTCACTTTTCACATACCACTCATCCATTTCCCATTTCCCATTTTATCAGGCCAAAGTCAGTAGTCAACAACTGTCCAAGTTTTTTTCATTTTTCATTCACTTTTCACATTCCACTCATCCATTTCCCATTTCCCATTTTATCAGACCAAAGTCAGTAGTCAACAACAGTCCAAGTATTTCCACTTTTCATTCACTTTTCACATTCCACTCATCCATTTCCCATTTCCCATTTTATCAGACCAAAGTCAGTAGTCAACAACAGTCCAAGTATTTCCACTTTTCATTCACTTTTCACATACCACTCATTCATTTCCCATTTCCCATTTTATCAGGCCAAAGTCAGTAGTCAACAACTGTCCAAGTTTTTTTTCATTTTTCATTCACTTTTCACATACCACTTATTCATTTCCCATTTCCCATTTTATCAGGCCAAAGTCAGTAGTCAACAACAGTCCAAGTATTTCCACTTTTCATTCACTTTTCACATACCACTCATTCATTTCCCATTTCCCATTTTATCAGGCCAAAGTCAGTAGTCAACAACTGTCCAAGTTTTTTTTCATTTTTGATTCACTTTTCACATACCACTCATTCATTTCCCATTTTATCAGGCCAAAGTCAGTAGTCAACAACAGTTCAAGTATTTCCACTTTTCATTCACTTTTCACATTCCACTCATCCATTTCCCATTTCTCATTTTATCAGGCCAAAGTCAGTAGTCAACAACAGTCCAAGTATTTCCACTTTTCATTCACTTTTCACATTCCACTCATCCATTTCCCATTTCCCATTTTATCAGACCAAAGTCAGTAGTCAACAACAGTCCAAGTATTTCCACTTTTCATTCACTTTTCACATTCCACTCATCCATTTCCCATTTCCCATTTCCCATTTTATCAGACCAAAGTCAGTAGTCAACAACAGTCCAAGTATTTCCACTTTTCATTCACTTTTCACATACCACTCATTCATTTCCCATTTCCCATTTTATCAGGCCAAAGTCAGTAGTCAACAACTGTCCAAGTTTTTTTTCATTTTTCATTCACTTTTCACATACCACTTATTCATTTCCCATTTCCCATTTTATCAGGCCAAAGTCAGTAGTCAACAACAGTCCAAGTATTTCCACTTTTCATTCACTTTTCACATACCACTCATTCATTTCCCATTTCCCATTTTATCAGGCCAAAGTCAGTAGTCAACAACTGTCCAAGTTTTTTTTTTCATTTTTGATTCACTTTTCACATACCACTCATTCATTTCCCATTTTATCAGGCCAAAGTCAGTAGTCAACAACAGTTCAAGTATTTCCACTTTTCATTCACTTTTCACATTCCACTCATCCATTTCCCATTTCCCATTTTATCAGGCCAAAGTCAGTAGTCAACAACAGTCCAAGTATTTCCACTTGTCATTCACCTTTCACGTACCACTCATCCATTTCCCATTTCATCAGGCCAAAGTCATTAGTCAACAACAGTCCAATTATTTCCACTTTTCATTCATTTTTCACATTCCACTCATCCATTTCCCATTTCCCATTTCCCATTTTATCAGGCCAAAACGAGTGGTCAACAACAGTCCAAGTGGTTACTAGTAAATGTACAGGATGTTAAAGAATTTAAGTGTCAACAACTCAATAGAGATGTTTGGAGTAATGAACATGTGCGAAGTATGATTAAGGCAAACTTTGTTCTTTGGCAGGTACATATTCTTTATATATATATATTTTTAATTTAATTTTATTTTTATTTTTCAAGATTTGCCCATAGGGCAGGTGTTGTCTAATAATATTAATAGTGTTTATAATGTTCTGGCTTACTGATGATAGCGTAATATGCATTAGGTCTACCGAGATACTGATGAAGGAGAGAGGTTCATACAATTCTATCATGTATCGACCTTCCCGCATCTGGCAATAGTTGACCCCAGAACAGGTGAAATTTAATAATAATAATAATAATAATTTACCGTATTCACCGGCATATAAGCCACATTGGAAAAAATGTTTTTTTTTAGTCAGGCACTTCTGGAGGAAGCCCGAGTTATAAAATGGGCATTCTTTTTTTTCCCCGTTGGCCACAAATGGGTCGAATAGTTTCTGAATGCCTATCGAACTAAATCTGAAAGTATGATTTGCTCAAATTAACAAACGTGTCAAATAGTTTCCGAGTGCGTATCAAATTAAATCCGAAGTATTATTGCTGCGCAGTCTCGTGCAGTTCACATCGTACAACGACCACAACCGAACTGCTTATGGTTACTTATCGGAATATCTTCGTATGCCGAACTCCTTACGGTTACTTATCAGGATATGTTCGTATTACATGTAAATTGGAACAATACAGAGAAGATTTGCAAGTCATGAAGCGCTGGAAGAATGGTGATCTTTCCCACAAACTTTCGGCATTATCAGTTCTAAAATCTACGGTTCATTAGCGTGCACGTGAGAATGTTATGTTTGAGACACTTGATTGACACATGTTGTGTTAGCACATGAATCAACCCGCTCATCAATGAAAAACACTTTAGCAAACCGTTAGGTCTTGTAGTAAAACCATTAGCAAACTGTTAAACTGTTTGAAAAGGCGTTAGCACCCGTTAATTTGCCTGTTTAACGTCTAACCAATGGCCAATGCTTTTAGGAGTAGCTAATAGTAATATACACACGAATGATGTGCATACTCTTTTAAACTTTGGAACACGATTTTTGGAAAAAAAGTGTGGCTTATACGCCGGTGAATACGGTAATAATAATAATAGAGTGCAATTTAGAAAAGTGTGAAATAGTACTAACTTTAAATAGTACTAAATAGAGGTATTTCTATTGTTTTCTATTGTTTCATTAGTGCTATTTAGTACTAATTAGTTATTTAGTTTTCAAGCTTTTCTAAATTGCACTCTAATAACAACAACAATAATAATAACAAAATAATAATAATTATTATTACTATTATTACTATTGATGACAAAAATTAACCAATCAGTGCGCAAGAAATTCAGAAGTTATGTCAACAAAAGATTTGTAAACAACATCTTTATTATGGTAACTTTAAGGTGAAAAGCTGATTAGCTGGGGATTCATGGATGCTCAATCCTTTTATGAAACCGGTGAGGCAATTAACATCTATTCCTATACAAATGTTGCTCATTTAGCTACCTTTTTATACTGGAAATAATAATAATAATAATAATTTATTATGATTTACGCTCACATGACTACTAATGACCTCTATCCTAGTGCCCAGTCTTCATACCGTAAACACCACAGTACAGAAACAGCTAAGATTAAGAACGATCTCTTACTTAATATGAATAAGCAGCATGTGTCCTTGCTGGTCCTTCTGGATCTCAGTGCAGCATTTGATACGGTAGACCATGCTGTCATGCTTGAGAGATTGTCAATGAAACTTGGGATGTCCGGTTCTGCAAATCCGGAAATCATGTTGAAATCCAGAAATCATGCTGAACCTTTCATTTTATCTTTAGTAAGCGAGTTCTTAGTTGAACATCCTGGTTTAGGAGAAGAGAGTCCTCCACCAAAGAAGACTAAGAAGGTAAGCATTGTATAAATCACTTTTTTGATGTTTATGAAGTCAATGAGGCTAAATGGAAGAAACCATTATTTGTAAGATTGAGAATGTAGAAGGATGTTGTCCAGAAGTAATTATCTGCATTTTGGATCTAATGTGCATGTCAGAAATCAAACATCACACAAACAGGACATCGTCCTCAACTTTGACTTGTGCCTTTTCCCATTCAGCGAAAGTGGATTTCAGACGTCGCTGTATTAGTGTAGCCATGGCTTTTAATGTTAAAACATTGATTTCTATTCTATCAGTATTTTGAGTGTAGCTTCTGTGGATGTAACTTATGCTAGAATGTTTGGCAAAATGTTTGCAGGATTCAATTGTTGATGCATCAGAAGATTCCCAACTAGAAGCAGCTATTGCAGCGTCGTTACGCTACTCAACATCAACAGCTAATGATAATACAAGTGAAGGCCAAAATGTCGGAGAAGATGATGACCTCCAGTTTACAGACTCTGACAGTGACGAGGAAACATGGGTGCCCCAAAAAATATCGAAAGGAAAAACTACAGCATCAATTAAATATAATATTTCAGCTACAAATAGAGAAAGTACACCATCAACTAGCAAAGGAGTTAGAACTACAACAGCAAAGAGAAAAAAAGACAATGATAGGAATGACAACAAATCTGAAATTCAAAATAATATTCCAACAAGTTCTTCAGCATGTTCAAGTAATGATACTACAAACGAAGCGACAAATGAAGTGTCATCGACGTCATCTTCTAAAAACAAGAAAGGGTTGAATTCTAGTGATGCAGATTGTTACAAACAGTGGCAGAATAAAGATGGTAGGGACCCTGATGGCACAGATGTAACCCAACTATTTCAAACACTCAAGAAAAATATGTAGAGATTTAGTGAGGTTGAAAATAGCAAGGCCTAAATCTACTGTCACCTGATCCAAGGGACACAGACTTTTGTTCAAGATAAAGCAGCTGAGTTCTTCTGCATTATCAATGTATTGAAATACAAAACCCACTCTCAATATACAAAGTTTTCAGTGCAAAGTTTTGAAGAATCATTGAAGAAATTCATTTCCCATTTTATCAGGCCAAAGGCAGTATTCAACAACAGTCCATGTTTTTTTTTCATTTTTCATTCACTTTTCACTTACCACTCGTTTATTTCCCATTTCCCATTTTATCAGGTGAAAGGCAGTATTCAACAACAGTCCAAGTTTTTTTCATTTTTCATTTACTTTTCACATACCACTCGTTCATTTCCCATTTCCCATTTTATCAGGCGAAAGGCAGTATTCAACAACAGTCCATGTTTTTTTCATTTTTCATTCACTTTTCACGTACCACTCTTTCATTTCCCATTTCCCATTTTATCAGGCCAAAACGAATTCACAATTCAAAGGCTGCATGTATCAGAAGACTGGATCCCTGAAAGGCCAATTATTGCTAATCCAGATTTTCGTTTTAATCCTGGATTAGAGTAATCGGTCTCTTAGGCCTTTTAGCTCTGGTTATCAAGAGTTTGTTGCATTTACATGTATAATCCACTTGCCTCGATGCTTTCTCATTTCGAGACTCGTAATATCAACAGTCTTTGTTCAAAGTGTTTCCATATCAATGTGTTTGTGTTAACAAGAAAGAAAAGACGTTATAGTCATGGTCTGAAATAGGACAACATTGAGACAAGTGGATTAGGTCTATTCCAGGGGACCCATGGCATTTTAGCTCGTAATACATTTCAAGTATTGTTTCTTTTCAGGTCCAAATTGTAAGATTATGTTGCGATTTCCACATGGAGGAAGAAAACAGGTTTCACTACATGCCGAGGCTCCACTTCTGGTAAGAATGAACAAGTGAATGGAGGGATAAGGAGGAATGAAATAAATGGATGAATGAATGGGATATTTTTGCAGGGTTGTCAAAATAACCCGACAACTGATGCATTTGACTGGCTATACCATTCCTGTTCTCATGCCAGTTGACCCACTTACATTATTCTTTAACTGGAACCTGCTACTCAAAAACATTGTGCGCTCTTCCTATGACTTGACAGACGGATGTGTCTACTGTTTTTAATAACGGAACAATCCACTTGGGTCTGGATGGACCTGAAAATCATGGCTTGGTATCGAGGTAGTCCTGTCTATGCACCCTGTCCATGTTCATGATGACAGCTGCTTGAGTTATATTATTATAATCAGTAGACATATCGGTCAGTCCAGTCAAAGGGAAAGCACCCTCAGTACAACCATTGAACCAATTTTCTTAATTATTTGCAGGCTTTGGTCCAGTTTGTCCAGTCGGAGGGTTTTCCCAATGAACGATATGAAATGTTAACTCACTTCCCAAGAAAAAAACTGTCTTATCTTGACTTCACTGTCACACTACAGGGGGCAGGGCTGTTCCCACATGAAACTGTATTTATACAGGAACGATGACAAGATGTCATAACATACGGATTATCAGAAATATCACGACTATTCTACTTGTACAATCTAAATCCTTTATACTGACGTCTAACCTCACTCAAGCTAAGCAATACTCCTTTTTACAGTTCCCGGTGCCATCTTGAAAGGTAGCCGTGTCTTTGCATCGAAGCAAAACCAACAGTGACCTTGCAATTAGCCATTACCTAAATGAGCAGAGGACTGGGAACGAGTTTATTATAATTAATGCAATTACGAAATTCAGCTATGACATGAAACAGCATGTTGAAATTAGTATCTGTACAAAGTGTGATGTGATTTGAGCAAATTCTGTCGGAATTATAAATTTTTGAAATTGTGTTGTCCAGTCAAAATTTTACAGTGAATGTATGGTTTGGCTGGACAACGTCAAAAATTTACAGAGTTTGTATGGGAAAATAGACATCTTTGATGCCCTGTAGCATCGTCAATATTAAGCCGAAGTTCACCAAACTTTCCAAACTAGCTAAGTTTGATCTGCTCTCTCAGAAAATGATGCCCACTTTTGCTAGTTTCTTAATGAATTAGTTTTACGGACTTGGTCCCAGTCCCCTGCTCGTTTTGGTAATGGCTAATGATAGAGACGTGAATAATAGAGTCGTTTTCGTATGAGTGGGAAACCTACGGTACGGAGTTACGGTCACGGTACGGAATCGAAGACATTGTATTCAACCAATCACAGCGCGCAAAATCATCGCTCAACCAATCAGAATGCTTGGATACGGCATGATGATGGCGCGATACGGACACCGCACGGTACGAACCGTACCGTAAGTACTTCCCACTCATACGAAAACGACTCTAATATCCAAGGTGTTAAAAAAGGTCTCTATCATTGCAAGGTCACAGTTGGTCTTGCTTCGATGCAAAGGCATGGCTACCTTTCAGGATGGCGCCGGGAACTGTAAAAAGGAGTATTGAAGGGCTCTCTGCAAGAACAATGTATGTGATCTCTGATCAAAATCTAACTTCTCCTTGAGATTCGTTGATTTTCAAAGTAGAATTTGGGTTTGGATCACAAGTCACTTACCATGTTCTGCAGACTCCTTCAATTATCATTTCAAACATTGTACAGTAACGCTGTTGCCTGATCTAGCTGTACCTAAAATGCTACATTTTATGTCTCGGCATGTAAGAAGCTGATTGGCGACAATGGTGATCACACTATAATACACGAGGACACAGCCAAGTGTAGAGATAAACTATGAATTGAAGGCCTTGGAATGAACACAGCCTTAGTGACTTTTGGGGTGTTTATTTTTTACTTTCCATAATCTCATCGACCGTACATGAAGTGTAAGACCTCTTACGTACCTTATATCAATGTTCATGTGATTAAGCTACTCTAGCTTCATGTAATTCCAAGAACATGATTTTTGGTGAAGAAACTTCAGGTTTTTTAACACGAGGGCATCTCAAAACATACAAGTATATCATTTCTGCAATTCGATAAAGCTTATATTTGCAATTTTATATGCTACTGATGGAAGTTGAAAAATTCACAAAAAAGTCAGTTTTCATTCCAATGCCTTCAATGATCATTAGAAATGTGAAACACTAAAAATGATTTTCAACAACATTGTCAACGGTTCATTCTGCCTGAACAGTTACTTCAAACAACACCAATAACTATCCTAGTTTAGTAGATACTAGTCTTGCGTTAATGTTAGCCTGCTGGCCCCAGTTGCACGAAAGGTGGTTAGCGCTATTCCCCAGGGGGGGTACTCAGGGATATCAGTGACAGGGAGGTGCGAATGAGGCCAAACTTTTTAACCCTTTTTCCTTTTTAGTTCATTTCGCAAAAACAAGATCCAAAAAAAGTCCAATGCCCCAAAATCGTAACCCCAAAAAAGTCCAATTTTTCTCCGCATGAAATCGAGAACAGTAGGATATCATTTTTATCAACTCCAAAAAAAGTCCTTGCCAAAATCTTTATATCAAAAAAAGTCCACCAGAAAATTGATAACCCCCAAAAAGTCCCAAGCCGCGAATTTCAAACCCAAAAAAGGTCTTCGCACTTCCCCATCACTGATACCCCTGAGTACCCCCCCTGGGCACTATTCACTGGATAAGTCTTATCCAACGGATAAAAATGATGCAGTTATCCAATAAATTGCATCCATTGGACAGGACTTATCTGGTGGATAGCACTATTCACCTTTCATGCAACCGGGGCCTGGTGATTCAGCACTAAGTACTGAAGGGGTAGTCTTGTCCATAATAGCGGCCAGTATCTGGAGTGAAGAGTTTTATCAGTCTCTGATGATGCCATAAACGGCGAAAACCAAGACTCAATTTGTACTGTCTCAGTTTGTACAGTAGGTTTAGGCTTCATTTGATTACAACACAACTCCAAGAGTTGGATGTAGATGGAAAACAAAAGAATTATTGGTGTATTGTGCATATGGTCCTTGTAGTTATTGGTTATATCCCAGTGGGTGATGTGTTGTCTTATTCTTCCACACACTACACTAGAGTTCTGAGTTGTCATAGTAAATATATATAATACAATAAAATTATTTTTAAAGATGTGATCAACCATTGCTATCTAACCCTCCCCCATAACACTGAGGTTACCCCACGGCATATGGTTTTGCCAGTAGCCATACCCCATATTCAAGGAATGTAACTGTCAGTAGAACTGTAATAATTATTGTATACGTGTATATCGGCGAGGAAATCTAACCCTGAGTTCTGAAAGGCTAGCCAGTCTTACTTCAGTAGCAAAGGAGGCCAACTTGGACAAGGTTGATAAGAGGAGGCAACTCGCAGATAAGACCACCTACATTTTAGCTAGAGCCAGCTATACATCACACATACAGTAGTGTATACACCATTTAAAAGCCTGAAAATCAGTTGTTTGTCCTGAAAGCTGCTGTCTGAAGAAATCATCATACATCTGAAAGTCACTTTTATTCTTTAAGAATGTTCTGTGAGAATACCTGCACATACTACTATTTACAAACTTGTATTTGAGATGTTACATTTTTGTAAAACTGCGAGCAACAACATTGTTACCAACGGTCTGACCGACTGGAATAAATAGACACCTTACATGTATGTACCGGTACATTTATATACACCTATTCCAAAAATCGTTGTCCCCGCCGAAAGCAACAAGCACGAAGCTGACGACCGCAAAGGACATTGGGACTTTCTCCTTATTCATTTAATCACCAGTAGACATTTTGACAACATGCATTTTCAAATGGCCGAATAGTTCCAAATGATTGCTATTCAACGTTCGTAGGGATAACTTCTCAAGTACCACGGATAAATTAATTAATTAGGAGATTCCCAAAGTCCTTTGTGGTCATCAGCTTCTTGCTTGTTGCTTTTGGCCCGGACAACGATATTTGGAATAGGTGTATATTATTTATGTGCTAAAACAAGGTTCACAGAACTAAGACATCTTCACTGACAGTCCCCCTTTCTGCAGGCATGGCAGACATTGATTCTCCACCTTCATTCTTGAGAAGACAATTTCTTTTACACTCGAGGAGCTTTGTAAGATCCTAGAGTAAAGCAAAATATCAGTCAAAGCTACATGTACATGAGATGATTATGGTATGAAGTTATGATTATAGTGGATCTGTTAAACACAGGAACCCCATCATGAAACAGGAAGCCCAAGATTTGTTTTGATCGGGGGCGGATCCAGAGATTTTGCAAAGAGGTGGCGCAGCATGTTCAGGTACTTGCACATTGGTTTCAGTCAAATTTTATGTCTTCGAATTTCCAAAAGGGGGGGGCGTGCGCCTCCTTCGCACCACTCTAAATCCGCCCCTGTTGATATGTGTACAAGCATTTATAAATCCACTTACTGTCCACATCTTCATTTGTTTCATGTTGGGTCCATGGCTCTCTCGTACTGCTCTCTGCTTTTCACGAAGACTCTGAATCAAAGTAAAAGCTGATCATGAAAACTATTGACTCAAACAAAACAAAGTTTAGTACAATACAATACAATAACTTTTATTTAAACACGATATTATTTAAAGCTAAAGCTCGTGGGGTTGTGTGGAACAGAAATTTAAAAAAATAAAAATAAAATAAAAAAAATAAAAAAAATAAAAAAATATATATGGATAGCCAAATTTTAAGTTGTACATGACATTGTATACCTTTCCTAGATTTTCCTGTTCTTGGATTTTCTTTGTGTACTGTTCTCTATTTACGATACCAATAAAAGTATTAATCATGACACAATAACAAACAAAGGAGCATTTGTAAGTGTACATAAACAAATGGTAATTCTGACCTCCATGACTTTTTCCTGTCGATTGGATCTTGAGCTGTGTAGGCTTTCATTTCGTCTTCGATACGTTTTTGCTGCAGCTCTAACACCTATTCAACACAGTTTTGCTTGAATGAGAACGCGACCATAGAACAAGTACATAGAGTCATTTTCATTTGAGTGGGAAGTAGCTATATATGGTACGGTTCGTGCCGTGATCATGCAGTATCCAAGCATTCTGATTGGTTGAGCGATGATTTTGCACGCTGTGATTGGTAGAATAGATGTCTTCAATTTCGTACCATAACCGTAACTCCATGCCATAGGTTTCCCACTCTTACGAAAATGACTCTAATACTAGTTTGAATGCTCCATACCTTCATCATGCTTTGTAGATAATGGTAGCGGCCTTCTTCACTGGAAATTTCCTCACGAAGACCTCTGACCTCCTGTCAGTCATAAAAAGATTTTGTCAAGAAAACCAACAAAATTCAACCCTGAGAACGTTATACAGTAAGTGACGTTAAAATCTACAGGTCTTACAAGTTATGGTTCTAACCTGTTCTAGCTTTGACAAGTTGCTTTCGAGACCAGCTGCCAGGTTTTCGTACTGAGCCTTCTTTTCTTCATAGTCTTCTGTGATTTCCTAAACACAGACACAATGTTACAGTTGGTAACGAAGTCTTATCATTGTAAACTGGTAGGTTACCTCCCCAGTTCCTGTGTAATTATTAAATCAGTGTATGACACAGCAGGGTTCAGAGGTATGGGCAGCACAGCCACCACCTAAATTATGGTGAGTACCCCCTCCCCCTCCCCCTAAAAGCTAAAACATACCTGGCATTTTTGTCTCATGGGCCTCAGCTCTTTAATGATTGGAGCAAGTGCACTCTTCTTTTCAGCAATAGTAGCATTCATTGTACAAACCTGACATTACAACAAACACAGTACAGGTAAAGAGGATGATTGATTTGATTCATGTGCGCAACATGGTCTTCATAAATAGCTGCATTGTCCAGGAAATGATGTGGAATGCCATTAGAAGCTTATGATGAACCGACTAATATTGACTGACTGACTGAATGACTGACAGATGAACTGAAGGACTGTACATACTGTGACGTACAGACTAACCAACTGTCTGACTGTGTGACTGACTGACTGACTGTCTGTCTGTGCGACTGACTGTCTGACTGTCTCACGGATTGATTGGATGACTGACTATAAACAGGCAGCTACTCTCAATGTCTTGACAGACGGTGGATTTTTACATGGTTGATGGTTTCTACTAAGAACCCTATAATATAGGGAGTTGTCCTCTTCACCCATATTGAGTTATTATATTTGCTAAATCTCTTTGCAATTAATTTGATAAACAATAATTGTCAAGTTTATAGGCATTGTAGATTAAACCCTCATTCATCTACAATGTATAAGATCATTTCTGACAAGACAGTATTCAGTGGTGAATTACCAGCTCTGAGATGTCATCAAGTGTTTTTCCTTTTTGCTCATCAAGCTCGCTCTTGACAGCTGATACTTTTTCCAGTTCTTCTTGGGTGTCATGGTACCCAGTCACACCCTCCTTGTTCTCTAGACCAGCCTACAATGTGTGAGCATAAAAGTATGTAGCGCCTATAGGCTATAGGGATACTGGCGCTATATAAGTATCTATTATATTATTATTATTATTACTCACCAAATGTGATGACAGATTTTCATTCTTTGATTTCAGGATTTCTGCCGATCTTGATAGAACACCATACTCTGCACGAAGTTCAGCCAACTACACAGCAGTCAAAGATATTAAACCACAAATCAGCTTTGAGCAGAATAATATTGTAAAGCATTCATTACAAATGAAAACAGGCCAGCATTAATCTATACAGATGCATTGGTATAAAGGGTACTGAGAGCCATCTGCTGTGTTGATGCCATTGCCGTACAACACTTTCAGACAAGCTCCAAACTAGAAGGCCATCAATCAAACTAACTTTGAAGGGTTTTCATAGGTATTATTAAATTTTTATTTATTTATTATTATTATTTTTTTATTATTTATTATTACCTCTTGTCTTTTTTTCTTGTACACTGTGCTCTTCCCTCTAAGCTTGTTGACATATCTTTTGAACTAAACATAACAAAATGTAAGGACATTAAGATTTGAATAAATGAAATATGGGAATGGGAAATGGACGGAAATGGGTACTGGAGTATCCATGAACTTTCAAGTGGGATACAGGCACATTAATCACAATGGGAAACTCAAAATGGGAAATGAATGGGAAAGTCAGAATGGGAAAGTCAGAATGGGAAATGAATAGGAAAGTCAGAATGGGAAATGAATGGGAAAATCAGAATGGGAAAGTCAGAATGGGAATGAATGGGAAAGTCAGAATGGGAATGAATGGGAAAGTCAGAATGGGAATGAATGGGAAAGTCAGAATGGGAATGAATGGGAAAGTCAGAATGGGAAATGAATGGGAAAATCAGAATTGGAAATAAATGGAAAAGTCAGAATGGGAAATGAATGGAAAGTCAGAATGGGAAATGAATGGGAAAGTCAGAATGGGAAATGAATGGGAAAGTCAGAATGGGAATGAATGGGAAAGTCAGAATGGGAAATAAATGGGAAAATCAGAATGGGAAATGAATGGGAAAGTCAGAATGGGAAATGAATGAGAAAAGGAAATGGAAATGAATGGGAAAATCAGAATGGGAAATGAATGGAAGCTTAAAAGGTACTTACTTCATCTCCTTTCAAGACCTCAGCACCTTCACTATCACGTAGCAGATCTTTCTTCCTTTGTAACTCACTTTCACCATTGACAGACTGAAGCAGAATGCATATATACCACTGTTATTTAGAATTCTAGTAAGGAAACCCACTATATCAAGTGCACTTACCTCGTCCATGGCTTCTTTGAGCTTCTCTGCTGCAGCATCTTTCTTACGAGCAATAATTGAAGCCTGAAATAATTATTAGTTTGAACATATTAATTTGTTAAAATTTTAATTTTAATTTTAACATTAAAATGTTGTTTCTATAAATTTTTTCCTTCAACAGATACATGTTATTTAGATAGATAGTTTATTGCCATCTAGGTAATGTCTGCTTGCTTAATGGGGAGTTTGCAGGTGTGACATTTTGTTGCGTGACATTTTAAATTTTAATCCAACAAAAACAAAAATATAATATTTGAAATTAGCAAAAATTGAAATTTTGAAGTAATTTCGATGAATTGAGCGAAAGTTATGAGCGACCGAAGTTGGCTTTTTTCTTAAGAAACGTACGGTGGTGGGCAACAGCTGTTTCTTAAGAAAAATACCAACTTCGGTCGCTCATAACTTTCGCTCAATTCATCGAAATTACTTCAAAATTTCAATCTTTGCTAATGTTGGTGTGCTCTTTTCAAATATTATATTTTTGTTTTTGTTGGATTAAAATTTAAAATGTCACGCAACACCTGCAAACTCCCCATTACTTGTAGATTATTGTGGTACATAACAGAGGTTTCAATAACATATGAAGTAGGCAGATAGTGGAGTAAGTGGTTGTGACAATTCAAAGGCTCCAAATAAACAGTGTAAAAATTGCCAAATAGAACTGACAAAAGTAGGTGGTGTTGATTTTGAAAGTATACATGTATGTGCAGTAGTTGCCCTAGTCGGCAGGTTGATGGCTTCAAATGAAACCCCTACGTGGTACTTTTTTTTTTTTTTTCCCCTCACCTGCTGTCTGAATAATGACAGTTTGTCATCAATAGGATCATTACGCACCATGCGCTTCTCTATTAACGAGTTGATTTCTGAAGATATAGTCTTGATCTATCAAGTGAAGGCAATACACATGTGTTAATATACTGTAGTATGGATGTTATAAATCTGATACTTACAGTTTTATTCAGTTCATCCAGGTCAGAATGGCCCATGGCTGGTTCATTGGCTACTTTCTGTAAATCTCTGCCATACTTCTGTTTTCCTTCAATCTCCTACAATTCGTCAAATAAAATAATATCCTTTATACAGAAATGTCCCATCAGGGGCTCTGACATTGTTCAAAACTTCAACACATCTAAAAGTAGTAAATAATAATATATTTTTTTCTTGTGCAATCCAAACTCTCAATGCCCATACAAATATTTGAAAATATATAAAATCACCAAATGTATTTATATAATGTAAATATAATACATGTACATCATTGTCGATAGAGGAGATTTCATATGACTGTGAAAAACTTAAGGCATGGATGTGTCCTGTGCAGATACCATGCCGTGACACAACAGTGCCATGTGATGCTGATCTTTTGAAATATGAATCTGCTTTTATCATGTATGATTTATATAGTTCTAGATATATTTTATTAGTTCCTCTACATTTTACCAATACATGTTATCAATAATTATATACAGGATAGCCCTAAGTTTTGGGAGTATGTATTTGCGCAGTCATAATAATTTCATATACACCTATTTCAAATAACGTTGTCGCGTTCAAAGCAACAAGCGTCAAGCCAAGACCGAAATGAATGCCTGTTTTGTGTTGTCAAATTATTCAAATCAGACCTTAGTATTTTCTATGGAACGCAGTGTCTGATATGCAAACAAGCACGTGAAAATGTTCACATTTTGTAATTAGTCCTTATTAGTCCAGCATTCACTTTGGTCTTGGCTTGACGCTTGTTGCTTTGAACGCAACAACGTTATTTGAAATAGGTGTATAATGAAATATGTTCTCTAGTAGCATACCTTGGGTAGTTTTTCTTGACAAAGGTAAACATTGACTTTATTTTCTTCATCAAGTCTTCTTATCAAATCTACATTACAATAATAATATTAATAATAATAATAATAATAATAATAATAATGATGATGATGATGATGATGATGATGATGATAATAATAATAATAATAATAATAATAATAATAATAATAATAATAATAATAATAAATAATAATAATAATAATAATAATAATAATAGTTTAGTGCAATTTTTCTATTAAATATTATCAAATACTTTAAAAATAATGATAAAGTTGAATTTCAGGCTAGAATTTGTTTATAAATTTGCAAACAAATTGCTGTAGTTAACCTTAAAATTTAACTTTATCATTGAATATTGGTAAATTATACAAATAAATGAATAAGAAGCAATAACCCCACATGAAAACACACTTCAACCACTACAGAAAAATCTGAGCCCCAGGTGGGAAACGAACCTACGACCTCTCGATTTTCTAGACGGTTGCTCTACCACTGAGCTACTGCATGGACACTCAAGATTGTGATTATCTATTAATTATCACACTCAACCCTCAGATAATCACAAGAGTGTCCAGTAGCTCAGTGGTAGAGCAACTGTCTAGAAAATCGGGAGGTCGTTGGTTCGTTTCCCACCTGGGGCTCAGATTTTTCTGTAGTGGTTGAAGTGTGTTGTAACGTGGGGTTATTGCTTCTTATAACTTTATCATTCACCTTATTCACTGACATATATCAATACATTGTATTGTATTTAGTACAAAGCTTTTAATTAGATTATGTACCTGCCCCAGTAGTTCCAATGCCTTGTGCACGGAGATCTTTTAGTTGATGGGTCATCCTTTGGAACCTCTGATCTGAATGTAGATACTGAAAGACAACACATCATACACTTTAAATACTATCCACTGAATGTCCTTGATAGCGGCAACTACATTGTACATCATGCGTGTGAAGTTTCACTCAGCAACGTAATGTAATCATTGAAGGTTTTAAACATACATGTAATTGTCTGAGATGATGATGATGATGATAATAATGATTATAATGAAGGAATAGAAAATGAGTGCTTTATCGAGTTATAGAAGCACACAGAAATTGAAAGAAGACGAGAGAAGTGTATGCCGAGTGCTTCTCGAGTCTTCTTTCAATTCCCAAGCATTTCTATAACTCATTAAAGTAAAGCTGCCAAGTTTTCTATTTCTTTTATAAAATACAATTATGATTTTAAGGCAAGTTTTCAATTTTGTTCATTACAAAAATGTTTGAATATATGCATGCGCATGCTACAGAATGTATGTCCACTCATAGAGCAGTACATATACGCATCCTTATGGCCAATCAGTCCAGAGCGCACGTTATATATCATAGTTAGTTTATAATAGCTTTTAATAACCTGTTCAAGTTCATGTATTCTCGGTTTTCACGTGACGTCATCAAAAAGCTAAAATCCAAACTGTTCACCTCACAAAACTGTTTGTTGGATATCTTGTTTATGTCGTTATAAGAAAAGTCTTACCAAAATAATTTGGTAATTTAGATGTTTTGTTTTCGATTTATTGCGAGTCAAATTCTGTAACGCAACACTGTCACGCGCATTTTCAAAGCCGTAGAAATAGGAAAATTCGTTTGAAATAATACGATTTTAACAGTTAGTAGATGATGGGTAACTTTATTTTGATGAATGTAGCTGTTTAAAAATTGAAGTGTTTGCAATATAAACATGATTTTCAGTCTTCGTGACTTGGCCGCCATGTTGGTGTCCCTTGATGGGACACCAAGATGGCGGACCCATATATTTTAACTAAATTATGAGCATAATTGATCGCTCATATCTTCGTATCTAAACATTCTTTTAACTAAAGCTTCGGCTGAGATATATATGGTTTTGGCGGCTCTTTCGGCCTATGAAGGTTTTGTTCTATATAAGTCCTGGGAAAATGTTCAATGACGTAGGTGAAAACCGAGAATACGCTTACCTGGTTCTTCTGTTCAAGTTTCTGCAGTGCCAGTGAAGACTCGTTTTCTCTTTCCACACGAAGATTCCTAGCAGCTTGTAACATCTGTTCGTAGTTCCTCACAGTTTCAACCTGTTCAAGATAATTGCCATACATGTAGATATTGTAGTGCTGTTGTATTTAATATATCTTACCAAGCTCAGCATAAGTTGTATTCATTAGCATAAGAGTGGAAAATGAGAAGTGTATTTTGTATGTACAGTCGAACCTCCCATAAGCAATCACCCAAAATGTCAAGCATTGTGGTCGCTTATGAGAGGTAGTCGCTTACGAGAGGTTCCAACTATACTGATTTGACTTGGAACTGAACTTTTGGTATTTTAGAAAACTGGTCACTTAGGAGAGGTGGAAGCATACGAGAGTAGTCGTTACTGGTGGTTCAACTGAAGAAATAGAAAACGAGGCAGTGTGCTCTATCGAGTTATAGAAGCACTTGGGAATTGGAAGAAGACGAGAGAAGTACTAGGAGAAGCACGAGGCATAGCCGAGTGCTTCTCGCACTTCTCGAGTCTTCTTTCAATTCCCAAGTGCTTCTATAACTCGATAGAGCACACTGCCTCGTTTTCTATTTCTTTTAATATAAAATACAAGTATGATTCTAAAGCAAGCTTTCAATTTTGTTCGTTGCAAAAATGTTTGAATATCTGCGCGCGCGTGCACTGTGCTCTCATAGAGCACGCGGAATATGCATCCTTTGGCCAATCAGAGCGTGCGTTATATCATAGTTATTTTATAATGTATTTTAGAAAGTGTTGAGACAAGAGACTAATTAAAATTCACTTTCTTTCTTTCTGTATAATTTTATGTGTTATAATGTGATGTTTTATTTCCCATATTTCAATATTTACAATTTTCAAACTGTTACATAAGAACAGCCATTATTATTATTATTATTATTATTATGTACCTTCTTTTGCATTCTGTCGATCCTCTTTTTCAACTGTCCATGTTCTTCTTCCATATGCATAATATCCTGCGCAAATCCCATTTAAAACAAGATTAGTTACAAAACAAAACAAAACTGTTACAAAACTACAATCTATGTGTTTACCTTTTTTATTTCTGCAGCTGAAAAACCAGATGATCTCAACTGCTCGGCTTCCTTGTGACATTCTTTAAAGTCTTCAATCTGCTGTGCATACTACAAATAAAGCAACACTACTAGTAAACCAGAAGCTTGCTATCTCAAACTATGTCATCTTCAAAGCCCGACTATCTCGAACTAGAAACATTATCCCCTCCTTTTATTTTCCTGTACATTTTTTTTGGCTATGTCGAACTCCCGCCATCTCGAACCATTGCAGTTGCTTCTCTTGACAGTTTGAGATACATGTACATGTAGTGGGGTTACACTGGATCAGCTGTTCATTAATTTAATCATTTACAGCGAATACAGTTGAATCCCAGTATCTCGAACTCGGTTATCTCTAACCCCCCGTTATCTCGAACACAAACCCATTTCCCTTGGGTCGTTTTTTTCCCAGTCAATTGCTATCGGTTATCTCGAACCCCCGCTATCTCGAACAATTTATCGATTCCCATGGGAGTTCGAGATAACAGGGTTCTACTGTAGTCTATGATTACATAAATATTACGTATTAAAGTATTACATGCATACATTTTCATCATACATGATTAAATAAAGTCACATACTACATTTATATATTATACATTCGAGACAGACAGACAGATAGACAGACAGATAGATAGACATACAGACAGACAGACACAGCTCGGCATTTGATTGGACAGAGATAAATGCAGCACACTAAATACAGATTTATTTTTACTTACTGATTCATTTATGTCAAATAATTCCTGGTCTCCCAAGAGGTCACCTGGTATTTCCATGCGAACCATATACTTTGCTAAGTATGCTCTTTTGCGTAAATCTGGCAGGCGTTCAAACAGCCATTGAAGAATAGGATAGATAACATGCTTCTCTCCTTGGACCAGACCTTGTCGAAAAGGAGCTCTGCAAAAAAGTAATACTGCGATTATAACTGGCAAGATTTCTATTAGGATTACATTTTACATTAAAGTTTAAGCTTATAAATTCCCACCATCATCAACATCGAGACCTCAAAAGAGGACACACAAGCGGACCATAAGCGGACACCTCAGGACTGTAAGCAGACACCTATGGTGTCCACTTATTCCCAATGAAATCCTGCAAATAAGTAATATAATTTCAAATACTTACAAACTGCCAGCTTCTGTTTTTGGTTTGTATTTCAAGACACGTAAAAAATTGAACATCCTCACAGTCATGGCTTCAGGATCCTCCTCACGAAGGTCTATTTTATGCTATTATTTACCAAGAAAAGAAACTTACATTAAGTACACACGATTTCAGAAGAAATGCACAGACATAGGGTGGACTGTCCACCCCATGGAAGATCACTTTGAAGAAATGTTACAAAATATCATATTACATGTACGTTCACCTAAATACACATGTACAATGTACCAGTAACACAATTTTGTTTAAATCCACAAATGAAGACATACCAGTGGATTGACCTCAGCGAATACATCATTAAGCACTTGCAAAAGCTGTAATGGTTGCAGTGAATCAAAACTACAAAGGGACAAAATAACGTTTGACATATAATTAATTTCTGCAAGATCTTATAAGTACAAAAAATCATTGTGATAAAACAAGATGGTCTTTGTAAAAGTGTGAGTATGCTTAAAACCACAAACATTCAATAAGTTCATTTTTAAAAATTACTGTACTACACCCACCCACCCACCCCTCCCCTGACATACAAAGATATACCACAGGGAGCCCAAACAAGAGTTTATAAGGGACCAGCAAAAATCATTTGGTTAAAAATTTCGAATCAGAGGGAAAAAATGTTAACATATAGAGAATTTGCGCATTTTATGGAATTAGAGGAGCTACAATTTATATTCGTGCATCGAGACTACTTATTATTTGTCAGTTCCATATAAAAATATAATTATTGTGTTGTACAAATATTGTAGTATTCCCACACACACACACATTTATTTTATACAATCTGAAAGTATAGAAAAAACTTAATGAACAAATATAACTGCACAGTCTTTAATGAGCTCCCTAGCTTTTAATAGTTGAAAGAACGAACCATTTTCAAATGCCATTTTGTCCATAGCAACAAGACTGGACCCCAAACAACTTTACATTTCGTCAAATAAACAACAGTTCAGCATCTTTTCTCGACAAAGAGTGAATTCAACATCTAATTCGTCGTGTTTTCTATCGTCAAACTCACCTGATAAGATTGTAGTTCTTCTTCAAAGGTTCTTTGTTGAGCTCGTCCACGATGTATTTGAGTTGTGCACTCATGATGGCGGGAACACCAACGCTCCTCAAAAACACACGATTTATTCGTCTTTTCCCTCGCAAAACGACACTAAACTATCAGTTAAGAAATTCCTCAACGCTATCGAGAGTGACTTCTACATTTTAAGCAGAATTTCTATGAAACAAAGAGAAAATACGATATATTTATGACCCTCGCTGGTCCATAAATAGGAGCTCAAATAGAAAGACTGATGATGCTCCGGGGCACTTAGGGAAGTCGATATAAAGGCCCTAAATTGACCGCTGACCAAAATATTGGAACGAAAAAAATACTTCTGATGAAATATCATTTTCTTTTTGCTCGGTAAAATTACCAGAGATCAGTATATTTAGAATTCGTGATGTCTGAAGGTAAGTACAATATTATGTTGTCCCGAGTTTTACTTTGTGAAAGATTTGAAATATCGTGATCTTCGAAATTTAAGACTTAGTTATTTGATCAGAAATAAACGAACAAAATGAAGATCCCGGTGAAGATTCAGACGAAACCTACGAAGTGATCGAAACACCAGGGGCCTCAAATAAAGACCTTCTCTCAGAGTTAATCTCGATGGATTTGGCTAACAGAACACCACTCCAACAGATTGGTATAGGAGGATTATCAGGCTGGTAAACACACTACGTTTTTCTGTGATTGGCTTCTACCATTCTAGATCCATTTCTTGTTGTACAAGTAATGTTGCCATTTAATTTGTGCTTTTAGGGTATTGGGAACCCTGTGTAAAAGAGTAGGAAAAATGACCCTGTCTGCCATTGGTGGAGGACTTCTTATAATACAGGTACTTGTATACTGTCCTTGTTTATCAACTCCCTCTATACTGACACCCTAGCTCTATACTGGACACCTTTATGACCGCTATACTGGACACCGACTCAGGCATGTCATTTAATGGTATCCAGTCATTTCGCCCACGGACCATTTCGCCCACGCCAACTCGCCCACGCAAAAAAATATTCATCAGTCGTACGGTCATGCGTATCAAAGGTCATACGAGTCATGCGTATCTCAAAGGTCCACCTTGTAGACTAATACTTTTCGGTTGAGCTTGGAACGCATCTAGTTTTATCAATTATTTTTCGAATGTAAAATCATAGTTTGCACGTCATAATTAACTTCGCGTTGTCAAGTTAGAATTCACTTGTTGTTATCTAGATAACGCTGATTGGTTATTTTGCTCAGACTATCAATCACTGTGTGTTATTTGTCTACAATTTGTTTGTGTCACAACGTTTGAGTCACTTGACAACATTATTTTTGGACTCGTTAACTAATCGATAAAACTAGACGCGTTCCAAGCTCAACCGAAAAGCGCAGTAAACATTAGTGAAACTTTAATAGCTTCATAGTAAGAAGAGTATGATGTATATACTGCTCGCTATGTTGTTTTTCTAATAAAGTCAGTTGTAATAACTGTGTGTAATAACTGTGTTCAGCTTTAATTAAAGCTTAAGATACATTTTGAACGGCTTTTTAAAGTAATTTTTTGCGTGGGCGAGTTGGCGTGGGCGAAATGGTCCGTGGGCGAAATGACTGTAATTCTTTAATAGAAGCTAGCAACCAGCCAACTCTAGTGGTTGTTTTCAAAATCAACACCGTCCTGTCAGTTCCATCTGCCATTGTTTACATGTATGCATAGTTGAAACCTTTTAATTTGCTGTCCATTAGGACCGTCTATGTGTACTTCAAATTTCATCGAAACTCCTGGACCCTTAGGATCAACTGAACTCTCTTGCTTAGGAAGGTGTCTGGAGAAATAGAGAGATAGAATTTATAGTAAAACAGTGGGACTTGACAAAGGTGTCCATGTTAGAGAGATGTCTGCTTTGAAAGAGTGTCCATCCCAGACCAGATCAGTATGGCTTTGGTAGAACTGTGGAGGGGAGGGGATCTAGTAATTGAATGGTAAGATGACTGACACTGAATCGCTGACACTTCTATTTGTTTCAGATTGCTAGTCGTACTGGTTACATCAGAATCAATTGGAATAAAGTAGAAAAAGATATGAAAACAGTCAGTCATGAAGTAGAGAAAGAAGTGTATAAAATAGCACAGGGAGCGTCCAATGAAAATAAAGTGGTATCCTGGTCAAAAAGGGTAAGACTTCAATGTAATAATAATGAACAGTCTGACTTAAATGGAAATACATGTATGTGTACAAAGGCATGGTTAATAGCATGGTTAAATGCAGGCAATATTTTCTAACTTTTCCTTGTTCTGTTCTTGTATCAAATTAAAAAAGTGGAGACTTCTCTCTCCCCTCTCCCCTCTCCCCTCTCCCCTCTCCCCTCTCCCCTCTCCCCTCCCCCTCTCCCCTCTCCCCTCTCCCCTCCCCTCTCCCCTCTCCCCTCTCCCCTCACTGCTAGACCTTTCATCTTCCATAAAATCACTTGAATCTGCATTATGTGTGAGCCAGCAAGTCATGTGAGCTATGCTAAGGGACTATAAGGTTAGCACTGAGGTTGAGGGTATTGTTAGTGATTCAGATGGACAACTGACTGATTGAAATATTATGTTTTCTGTCTAGGGTTATGCTTATGCTCAAAGAAATGTGGCTGCTGGTGGTGGTTTTGCTGCAGGGTTTTTACTTGGTTTAGCATTATGATGAATGATACAAATGTAAATTGTTTTAAATCCCTGTGCACATTCTCAAAATTAACATTTACAAAGATTCTTCTCAACATAAAATATACAAAATACGGACCCAAAATACCAGATAGATAACCAGGTGTTCAAATGTTAGTTCAAATACTAAATCTGTGTACCATAAATAGTATCAACTAGTGTAAAGTATTGCATTGATTCAGTATTTTCACTCTATCTTGATGGAATGTAAAGTTAAATGTTAAAAAGAATACTAGATGTGTGTGAGATGCCTTAGCAAGTTATGGCCGCTAGTTTTCCTGATGTGAGGCGGCTGTATTTACAGGCCAGTGAAATTGGTTAATCACTAGAGAAAATGTATTTAAAAGGTAATACCTTTAATATTTCAAAAGGAATGGAACAAAATGTGAGAAAAGATAAGAAAACTTTGTCAAGTTTCAACGAATGTACGCTGAATATTTTTTTTATATAATAATTCTTTGGAGACAAAATTAATTTCTTGAACATCGAATCGACTTACGTAGAGTATAAAGATTGCGGTATCATCTGCATTATCCCATTGATTGGCTGGGGCGGATCTAGGATTTTGAGGTGGGGGGTTCACTCCAGAAGGAAATGTTACGCGCACCGATTTTTTGTATTTAAAAAAAATCGTATTATTGAATTGTTCCTGGGCAGCAAGGGGGGTGCTCGGGCACCCAATGAACCCCCCCCCCTAAATCCGCCACAGATTCGAGATGGGATAGGAGAGTGGTGCCCCTAATCCATATAGTTAACTAACCCCATACAGTTACTGTGAACACACTGTTGTCAATAAATTGATTTTCAGTCGTTTTTTAATATACCAGCATTTATTCTCGTTTAATATATACATATGTAGCTCTTGTGTCAAAGCAATAGGCTGAAGTTAAGTAAAATCCTACATTTATACATTCGGCAATATCAGGACAAAAGACGCACTCAGTTGTCCGAATACTTGTCAGTTGTTTGCAGAAAACTGAATATAACATGTAAACAGTGCTGCAAGCATCCCTGATATTTATACTATATAATGAAAATAGTTATAGTCTCTAAGCAAAATGATAGTTAAAAATGAGCGCAAGATTGTTACTGACTTACACCCTGCTCTCGCGCGAGCTTTTTATGTCGATAAATATCAACACATTTGGCTGTTGTACAAATATTCTCAAAAATTAACAAAAAATTTGCAAAATTTACAAAAGAAAACAAATTTCAACTATAAACCATTGAAAACTGTAGAAAAAAAACTATAGAAAAACCTGTTACTTGGAGTAACTTTAACATGCAAAAAAATGTCCTCGATCTTTTCCTTTAGTTATCGACTGTACGTCGTTTCAAAGAACTTGTGCTGGAACTGAAGTCGTGTGAGCTTTGAAAACTCGTACAAAAGTTCTTAAAAAGGTATCAAAAATGTACACAAAAAAAACATGAAATTCCTTGTCACAAAAATATCTAGTCAAAATTAAGTTAAATTTAAAGTAAAAATTTGAAAAATGACCGAATAAAATTATAGTGAAGTTTTCAAGGAAAGCCATTTAACAGTATCTACGTATACATACACACCCGGCGTAACAAGTTATTTTGCTTATGCTTGCGTCGGGGCCGTTTTCACCTGACACAATTTCTTGCGTTTCTGCTTGCATCGTAGTGAAAACATGCAGGCTTTATGAGCCCAGAGCAATGCTTTTGCCACCTTTTCCCCCCGATTCCAAGACAGTCTTTCCCATTCAGCAAAATGCGTTGCCAGTAGAAAGAAGCCTCAGTTATAAAATTATTAATATCAAAATAAACAAAATGCGTTCATTTGGCGAATAATTATAAATCAAGCTAAACAAAAAGTATTTAACAAATTGCTTAAATATATAAAATGTGGTCTTATAAAGCAGTAAATTTGCCGCATATCAACCAAGAGAAGCATCGTTATATATAAATCAAAATTATCATTCGATTAAATTGAAAATTCTCTCCTGAGGCGCGTATATATAAGTCTTGGACTAAATACCCTAATCTATGTCCAGCTAATTATCTTTATATTATTTGATTTGATTATTAGGAAAAGCTAGACTTTCCTGCAGTTATATAACTATTAGGACTTAGGGACCATACCCATGAAAATTGGTCCATTTCTCGATATGGACTAATTAACTAGATTTGAACATATCACAGAGCATTCTCTCGATAGGGACGTTATCCAGGGTCCCCCTAAAGAACAGGTCCTCAATCATCTTGGGTCCGACAGCCCTTAGTGAAGGGAGCATTAATAGTAACTTGCCAAAACGGACCTGTTGGTCTGGGTAGTGTGAGCGGCAGTATTCACCGAGCATGGACTGGGCTTGGTCTTGTAGTCGTTCTACTAGTTGTGGGGCTCGAAGTCCTCGTAAATCTATTTGCGAGAGAAATAAATGAAGCGTTAACAAAAATAAATGTATCGTTGAATTGATGTTAAGGTAGCCTGCATGGCTCTCACCTACTACGCAATCGCAAGCATAAGGAGCTTGTGTCTTGTGAAAACGGGACTATAGCGGCGCACGCATAAGCCCATACAAGAAAACCAAAATGGCCGTTTTCACAGGACGTGACAAAATATACCTCTTGTTCTCGCGTTTGCTCGCTTATGCTTGCGTCGATCTTTGGTGCGCAACGACGGATTTGTGTGTCGGGTTGTCATGCCGTAGCCAATCAAATGACACATAATCTGATAATTATAGTACCAGTCATATTATAAAGATTCTACTAAAAGTCCTTAGATTGTCATTAATTGTTGCTTTAAATTTATTTTCTTATTCA
This sequence comes from Actinostola sp. cb2023, assembly GCA_033675265.1. NCBI lineage: Eukaryota > Metazoa > Cnidaria > Anthozoa > Actiniaria > Actinostolidae > Actinostola > Actinostola sp. cb2023. Next base: position 188,590 of record JAUJYZ010001002.1, on the reverse strand, counting down.
GTTTCCCTCTCTTCTTCCCTCCCTTTCTTCCGCCGTTCTCCTTTTCGTCCTTCCTCCCAGCTTTTCTTCCTTCCTAGTTTCTTCCTTTCTTTAGTTATTTTCCCCGCTCTTTCACTTCATTATATTTTCTGTTAACCTAAGTTAATCACTGTAAATCCATCTTTTGAAAGCTTCACAAACAAAGAACCTGTTATTCTAGCAATCAGATCTCGATTAACGTATCCGTGCATGTTCCTATATATGACTGGTACTCAAAAGGTCTTACAGTCTTTGACTGCTCATGTTACAGCCATGAGGCCATGTGGTCCATGTTCATGCATGACTCTCGCTCGATCCACAAGGGACGATACAATACGCTACCAGCCAAGCTGTCCGGCAGTAACTGACTAAATATACTATATTCATATCTTTATTGTTTCTTTCGTTGATTGGTCGCCTTTTGTGCGATTTAGTTTATGAATCGAAGCAAAATTAAGCTGATATTTTCAAAGCAAGAACTTTGTCAAAAAAAGGAATTTTGGTCATGGTAACATCTTAATTTAGCACGGTTATGAAGAAATAGCTGCCCAATTTCATTATAAAGTTAAAGGCCTTCGTTTGTGTGTGGTACGTGCAGGGGGATAGAACAACTTCACCGCCTGCTCATTGCCTTTGATCTTTGATGTGCGTTGATCAGTTTTACCATGTAAAAATTTAAGGGCGAAGTCAAAATGAACGTTTCTCTAACACATCACGAGGAAGCTTTAACTCACGAATTGTATTCATCGACTCCACAAAGGAATTTTCTATTTTTCTTGTTTTCTATACAGTCAAAAGAAAGTCTTTTTCTGTACACCACCAGACAATGGTTATCAACTGACGTTTGATCGCTTGGCAACTGAGTCGGGTTCATTGAAAACAACGAGAACACAAAGCCTCGGTCACTCTTTCCGCTCCATTAGTCCCACTGGTACCTGCCTTTGAGTACACGCTTTTCGGATGCAAAGACTTCAGTTCAAAAGACCAAAAGCTAAAATGTTTACAGGTGGTAGTGAATTTCTTATTTCGATAGCAGATAAACAAATGGACAAGGCAATTGTATATTAATGCGTCAAGGAAAAAGACCACGAGACATTGAACTTTTGTTGCCGAAAGACTTCAAAACTTTGTTTCTCCGTCAAGAATTAAGTACCACACAGAGACCGTGTTTGCTAAGTTAGTTCAACCCCAATCGGCTGCAGAATTTGATTTAAAAACATTCTCTTTCCATGGGGCTTGGATAAGTTATTCAATCAAAAACTCCGCAAAAAAACTACGTTCAACTTACACGAATATGTCGGTTTTCAAAGCTTTTTCGCAATGTTCCTAATTTTGTGATTTACCCGTTTTATCAGTTCTTTTCTCGTGGAACACTAAAGACAGATAATAGAAATGCATGGATACTCATGTGTTGATCATTAACAGTTCTTTAAAGTCGTGCTTATTGAATTATTAATATTATTATTCATTTATTTACAATGTCTGGCTGGTTGATCGAGTTCTTACCTGGTTTAAACAACACAATGGCCTTCAAACAAGCGTATTCTGTCGAGTCGATCTGCAATCGCTTGAATCTTGTTACGATGTTTTGTAAAAGTCGTATGTCGGCCATTCCAGCTACGATTTTGTCGGTAGGAGCTCTATCGACTTGCAGACCAGCTGCAGATAGCAAAGGCCCCATGTCTAACGGTAGAGAGAACTGGGCCGAGCTTAACACAAATAGCTCGCTCCAGCCCTCCTCGAGTAAGATGGCCTGATCTCGGAAAGGAAGATCAAGAAATGTGGGAATATTTCGTGCCCAGGTCACCGACATGTACAATAACTGCACGGCCGATTCGTACACATTTTCCGGTCTTGCTTCGTACATTTGCGGAATGTCAAAGTTCATCGTCTGATTTTCTGTATTTCTAGGAAACGCCGGTTGATGATTTCCTTGGTCAGCGGTTGGACTCTTCTTCCCGCTGTCTTTACAATCAAGAAGACTTGTGATGGACATAAAACTGTGCTTCTTGGACGACGAATTTGGAGAGATGTTATTGTTCTGTCCGTGGTACTGAGAGGGAGAGCCTGGGGGCGAATAGGAGTTTGTCTCTGACCGTGAAGGACTGTGGGAAGATCCTCGGGTTTCGTTATCTCTTTCTACTTTAGGTTCAACACTCGCGGGACGCGCCGTGATTGTCTGTTGAGGAGGCGGGTTCCTGTCCCGCACGGGATCACAGAATGTGTGGCTTACTATAGTCGTTGACGTTGTTGTCCGCGGAAGGACTTGGGCCGAGCGTGGAGCTCTCTCGTGTTGAACGGCTGAAAATGTAACAAAAAAAGTGGTTTGAATGTTTGGCGTAATTACACACTTCTTGGCTTCCCGTGCAAACATGACTCAAATTAAACAAATATTATGTCGACTTGTGTTTCACTTGTCTCAATATAGTCTGTCTAGTTTACCGAAATTCTTTTCTTAATGAAATAACATGTAAGTAATGGAAAGAAAGAAATTGTCACATTTGGACATTTATACGTTTATTGAAGTTGAGCGGCGAGTGTGAGCCAAATCGCAGCTTGAATCAGCAGTTTATTATGAAAAAAGTGTCATTGTTTATGCCATTAGCTGTGTTTTTGTGTGTGTGTCTGCAAATCGCGTAGAACTGTTAGCGTGCAGAGAATCAGTATACGGTCAACACTTAAAACAACGCCCAGGGAAAAAAAAAACGTGTTGCATGCATCTTGGAATTTTATCAGATTGAAGCCACAATGTCTATCCACAAACTCAGCCTTCGCCTCGGGAAACTTTGCTATGGCTTTCATGTCGATGTTTCTAATTCCTATAATACTACCAGTCCGTGAGGCTGTCACTTTTGATCATTAGCCAATAGCGGGTGAGCTTTCATAGAGCCGATGCCTGTCTTTTCTGCCACCCGCAAATGTTTTCTTAGTCGAAAAGTGTCGAGTTTTGGTCTGAATCAAGGCCAGATGAAACCGAATTTGGGGAAAATTGCCAACATTTATAAAGGTTTAGAAATCTAAATCAAACTCGAAGATTACGAACAGCACAACAAAAGTTTTGAATTCACTGAAGAGACGGGAACGTGTTGTTATCGTGGTTCGAAGTTCACTTGTGGTTTTTGATATTGTATACGAAATTTCTGATTTGCATTTCACCTGCGCGGCTAGCAACAGGAGGCTTGGAGTATCTCCCATTAGTTAGCAGATTCAAGTTCTTTATTGTCATTAAAAGCCGTTTTGCTTGGCACCCACCGGACAGAGTTTTCAGACACTCGGTTGTCTTACTTTGGAAGACTCGATTCTTGTCCAAAAAACTTTGAACAACTTTAGAACAGTTTTGAAATTTCATTCCTACTGACTGTCTCTATCTCTAGTTACACTTTTAGCTTCTTTGCAGGTTTTTGGTTTCTCCCGACGATTATACTTTTGTTTTTGTAAAATCAAATTTGCCTCAAAATTCGGCCTTATTATTTCACGAATTTAATTGATCAAATGCAATACAAACTCTTCTGTCGAACATCAATATTTTAAACTGACAAAATCCTGATACGTCTATTTCAGTTCCAATGTTTATAAATCTTGAAGCTGGAGTTCAAAGGCCTCGCGCGCATTAGCTCAAGTATAATTACACACAGCGCAACAACGTACGAGGGGATCCTGCTATCAATACGGTAGATTATTGTTAAAATGTACAGGTTTAGATGCAAAAGCCTTCCCCTAATTAACATCTTATGAATAATAAATACAACACGTTTTGGCAGGACTCTTAGCCCGTTCGACAGATGTTTTCTTGAGCCGATCAACTTCTATCTCGTATTTTGTCACTGAGGAAAGTTTGTAAAAAATGTTCTAAACCGGCAACAAGTTACGGGAATATGGACATGTTAGGATGTGGCGCTCCGGCGCTGCTGGAGATGGGAGCTACAGGCACGCATGACGACAATCAGTTTGCCCCTGTTGTCATTTCCCTCCCTTGATCCGAGAACTTATCAAACGACTTTGAACTGAAGTAATATCAAAATTCGATCCAAAAGACTAAATTTTAGTAACCTTTACTTTGAAATATTTGTCATCTTTGAATTGAACTTTCTTTTTGTATTTTGAAAACAAAGCCTTATAGGGTGTGAAGACGGCGATTGTGCAATGAAGCGAACGCGAAAACTCTGAACAATAATTTTTAATTTGTCACTGGATTCACGTACGATAGCTCTTCGGACTCGCTCTGAAAACTTCTAAAAATGAAAAGATATCTTTGAAAACCCGAATAAGTAAAAAGCGGAAATAATGGAAAATAGCTGTGTTTAGAACTGATGTTTCAAGTTTGCATGGTTGACTTGATCGGTTTATAAACTTTGTAAACCTCGCCCTGAAACAGTTTGCACGCTTCAGCAGATTTACTATATTTTCACTGAACTGGCTTCCCAACATCACAACAAAACAAGGTTAACTGTTCAAATTCCAGTGAAAACTCACCGTCTCTGTTCATCTTTACATTAAAGCACTTCTTCAGTCGACAGGCTTGGCACTGGTTCCGTCTAGCGACGTCTACAACACAATTTTCTTGCTCCTTACACTGGTAGGATAGATTACGTCTTATGCTCCTCTTAAAAAATCCTCTGCAACCGTCGCATGTAAAAACTCCGTAGTGCTTCCCTGATGATCGATCGCCACAAACTTTACAAGTTATAAGGGGTTTGCGGTCTGGTGAAGAAAGGTGAAGGACAAAATGTTAGTAGTGATGGCAAATGACTTTTCGTTACTTTTAAGTACACTTTGACGACCAATTAGCTCTAGGAGAACTATCGCGATGCAATCTTAACGTGAGCTATTGGATAATTCTTTACAAAAGATCTTCAATGCGGCATTAATGAATTTTTCGATATAATTTTTTTTCGGAAAGAAAGCTCATCAGCTCAAAATCACGGCCAGCTCTTCAGCTGAAAGGTCGCAAATACACACTTCAAAGAACAGAGACCAGCAAATCTCGATCAAACCTAAGACAAATTGCGAAAAACAGCCAAGAAATCACGATAGAAAAGTTATAGAAATGACGAAAAAAGTCAGTATTACAACTGCAAAAAAATAATTGGTGCGTTTTCGATATTTGTGAGTTTTGTTTAACATTTTGTCTTTTTGGACGCTGAGCTTAGCTTGTGTCAAGAAAACATTGTGAGGCTCCGAATTATTTCATCGAAGCGAATTTTTCAGAAATTGAAAAACTAAAGCACCGGAATTCCGTCAAAATTCCAATCCATGTTTTAAGCTGTTTCTTGTTGCATCGAGTGCGAGAATGCATTTTTGCTCTTTTCACGTGCAGTCGCTCACAAAGACACTGTGGATTTGACTTACCGACCAACAAAGACTCGTCCGACTTCATCGCTATTCCCACAGTCTCCATTAGAGCAGCATGTATATAACACTCTTCTGCTTTGAGTCTTGGCCTTTCCCGTTCCTTCTGGGCCTTTATGGCAGCGCAATATTCACTTAAACAATCTATCTTCCGATTACAACGCCTTAATAGTCGTATTAATCTAATTCTAGCTTCATCAGAGGGGGGACTAGCTGATGCAGGTACACGTCTAACAACGCGTAATGATTGGTTGATGTATTTTTGATGGTGACATTCCTGCTTTCCGATTGGTTGAAACCATGATCTTCATTAGCAGTGAAATGGTTGCCCATAAACTGTTGTATCAAAATAAGCGACGCTACTTGTGTTAAGGACGCAACTCGTAATTTAACCAACTTCTGCGAACGACTGAGAAAAGCGCAATTTTGCTTTCCAATGAAAGTGTATAGAAGAAGTTCGTCTGTATTTTTAGAGATTGTTCATGCGGTGGGGGAATGTCAAAATCGCTCAATTTAGAGTCAGCGTTTGGGTTCATTAGGGCGTGAGTGATTGCTAGTGCACTATATTTAGCACTATACACAAAATCTTAACTTCCTGAGCTACACAGACCAAGACTCAGAAGCCAAAAGATTCTAACATCAATTATTGGATTTCATTCTCTTTAGCCGAGCGCGAATCGTCTTTATATAGCATTTTGTTGGCTTCCTAATGCGCTGAGGGAAAGGAAAAGTACGACGGACGAACTCGAACAAAATTTAATTCAAATTACGTGTTTATCGCTACCACAACTTCAACAAGCCCGTTTTATTATTATTTCAATTCATAAACAGTCTATTCAAAACATTCGTCATTTTTCACTCTAAATAACACAATCTACAAACTCCTGTGGCACAAAATAGCAACCAGAAAAACTTTAGATGTCAGTAAATTTCTCCTGCGACGAAAAGAAAAGATACTTTCTTGTCCCGCTCTGCAGCAGGTGTTACGATTGCAAAGTGTGCTAACCATCTTGCACCTGCTAAAGAGTGCACCAACTCTGCTGTTTATATATACTTTATTTCCCATGTATTGAGACTATAATTTAGCTGAACACAATATTGGAAGAACGCTTCGAGTTTGAAATTAATTCAAACCCTTTTGGAGAAATTTCCGCCGAGATTCAATTTCAATCTTGTTCGTGGAACTAAGAACGTATACCACCCATATGAATGCGTCCATGGATCTTTCGTTGACATTGTCGTTTCTGCGGCCTTGAGATGCTAACCGCAGTCTCTGTACGTCACTCTGAGCGCGCTGGGAGGTTCTGACGCAAACTCTCAGTCCCCTGGCCATGGAGACTTTAGTAAATCGGTTTCATAAAAGGACACAGATAATGAACAACTTAAAATTCTACACCGTTGATTAAGTTGTAATTTAATAACTGTCATTATCATAACATTATAGACATAGGTAGCGTTCGTATAAATATATTTATTCGAACACTATATAACGTGACCACAGAATCCCGGTCTGATGAACTGTCTAGAGTGAAGTCTAGATATTGGCATCTAAACAAGACTATTGGGAAATAGCGATCTTATTTTAAAATTAACCCGAACGCGCAGATGCGGAGTTTATTCACAATACAAATGCTTCATAGGGGTTGTATTTAGAATACCATGAATCGTGGCACTGATGGGTCACTCTCTAGTTACCGTAAATGCTCGATTAAGCGCCCTGCTTCCAATAAGCGCCCCCCTCGAATAAGCGCCTCCCCCTAGAGGTCTAAAAATTTAATAAGCGCCCGGGACGCTAAATCGAGCATTTACGGTAGACCTATAATTGAGTAATCACGAACGGCGAGACAAAACAAAATTCTGGGAAATATAAAGAACTGATTACAATATTATCAGAACACGCTTAATTGTTCTCGTTTTGAAAAGCTAAATGCATTCCACATACATACGTATCACGGGATTTTGTCAGTATAAAATATTGATGCTCGAACAGAAGAGTTTAAATACTAGATAAAACCCACGCTTTAATTTAACCATGGATATTCTTATGCCCAAAATGTACTTTAATGGAAATTGAAAATGTCCAACGAATCTCCAATGAATTTCCAAGGTTCGAAAAGCGCGCGTCTTCAGTTTCCAGTGAATCAGAGCGAATACAGCTAATTCAGAAAACGTTGTCGGCGATCGACTTCAAGCCTACGCGACTAGACCGAAAGGGAGCATGGGTAGATATGATAATTCCCTTGCATGCTTTTCGTATTTGGTGACGATGGCAGGTGAATCTGAAAATGTATGCCTACGCGTTTTAAAACAAGGAAACAGAAGCACATATGATTCATATTCCGTGAGAGACGTTCCTTTATAGAGTATTTATAGACTCATTGATTTTTACCCATAATCCTTTTCGGTCGAGTCGCGTAGGCTTGAAGTCGAACGCCGACAACGTTTTCTGAATTAGCTGTATACATGTCTATTTCATGGGTTTATGAAAAATAACTCTATATTGATCATACATCTTGTGTGAGATAATACGTAGATTAGCAGCACACCAATCAGTGTCATCGTAAATATAATTTCAATTTTTTTAAATCTACAAAATGCATGGGAACGAGGCTAGAAAGCACAAACATTCAATATTTATATTAACTTCTCCTACAAATCTTTGTCATTTCAAATTGCTATAACTTGTTACGCTTTCAGCCATATAGAATAGCTCTAAACTAGCTTTGTAGGTATAACGGTTAGCAATATACAGGATACAGGCAAGACATGCCGGGACCGTCCAGCAGTTTTATGGAATTCACAGAAATTTATTTTTATTTCAATGTTAATAGTAATGCTTCTAGTTGTCATGGAAACCACGGAACCAACTTAAAACCAATCAAAATAGTCTTTGTATCAGATGCATATTTTGTGAGATTCGAAAACTTTATCCACGTTTGTCAACCAGTCTGTACACAGGAAACCCAAAACAATGACAAATGTCTGAAGTAAAACATTGACAGTCCGATTGGGTTCCCTGTGTTTTCAAAATGGCGACCGGAAACTGCTTGGAGCAGAAAAAAAACTCGAAATTAATCGCAAATCTTTCACCTGTGTAAAGATTTTACCCAAGAAGCATCTGATATAATGATACATGGCCCGTTTAATAAAGAAAACTAGTAAATTTACATATAATAATAATAATAATTAATAATAATAATAATAAAACACTTTATTTACCACAGAAATATTTCAGTTTACACTGATTTCCATATTTGATGACCATTTTCAGCATTTTAGAGCAGGTTCCGTCGGTTCCGTGATTTACAAACAGCGCTAGTTACACATTTACAATTATGATGGTTTTGTTTGAAATTTATTCACAAGGCGTGTGCATGAGTTGAGAGAGAATTTGCGCTCACTTCGACACAGAAAGCCAACACGCACAGATATGCCCTGTAGAATAGTCTCCTTAGTTAGCCACTTTAGAAACGAGTGAAGGACTGGGAACGAGTTTTAAGAATTAATCAAATTACCAAAATGAGAGAACGAGCATATCAAAACGAGCATTATTACAAAGTTTCAATAGGTTTTGTTAGATATTGAACGAGTAACAGCTTTCCAAAAATCGCGAAAATTACAAAGAAATGCATGTTTAGTAAGGACTGACTTGTCCCGACTTTGTAATTTTTGCAGTTTTTAAATGTCTGCAGTTCATTTGCTGCTTGTCCAAACCCTATCATGATCAAACTCCTGAAACTTACGCTAATTCTGATATGCTCGTTCTTGTGATGGGGTTCATTTCTTAATTAGATTAATTCTAAAAACTCGTTCCCAGTCCTTCACTCATTTCTAAAGTGGCTAAATCCCTGCGCCATATTGAAAGGTAGCCGTGTCTTTCCATCAAAGCGAGACCAACGGTGACCTTGCAATGATAGATTATTATATTATCACTCTGTAAAGCGCTATTGACATACTATGAAATAGCGCTATATAAATAAAGATATTATTATTATTATTATTATAGAGACACGTGAATAATTGTCCAAGGTGTTAAAAAACTTATCTATCATTGCAAGGTCACCGTTGGTCTCGCTTCGATGCAAAGGTACGGCTACCTTTCAAGATGGCGCAGGGAACTGTGAAGGGGACTATTGTACAATGTACAAGTGATTGCAACGGCAGACCTGTCAAGCCAGTATATAGAATCGTTTTCGTATGAGTGGGAAAGTTACGGTACCGTGCCGTATTGAAAGAGTTTTAATAGTTGGATGAGATGCATCATTATTATCTGCACGCTTTTTGATTGGTTCAAAAAGGAAGCCATTTGAGTATCACGGTACCGTCGGTTTCCCACTCCTTTGAAAACGACTCTATCTATATCTCGTCCCATGGCCGACGGCATATTTTAATGATTTCCTCAGTCAAAACAAATCATTTTTCTAACATTAAAAGGATTAAAGAATAAAGGTCTTCTCATTCATATTTACAAAGCTAAAAGAAACGTTTTAGAAAACGGAAAACGCGTTTAAGTCATTTCCAGCGTTGTCGCCATAGCTTTTGACCAAAATTATTTCTCTCTCCGCTATGTGTAGCTCAACGAAGAAAGTGGCGGAAAAGTCATGTGTATAGCTTTTGTGACGTTGAATGAACAATCAAACGGCGCCAAAAAAATAATGTTTTTTCGCAAAGCACAGGTAGTCAGAAAATGGCGCCAAAATCATCGGCTTCTCATTGGATAAAACCGCGCTGAAATCGTAACAATCTCTATGACAAGTTCATTGGAGAAAATAGCGCCAAACCATCCACCAAAACAACTGATCATTTCCTGAATTGACGTCCTGTAAAAATACGGCGCCAAAACTCTACCATTTCGATTCTTCATCAATCGTCCGTCTATCCCTCCGGATTTTTTCCCTTAACTCGTTCACAAGCATTTTCTCCCGTAAAAGTTGCTTTGCTTTGTTTTCCTCGCTGATGGTGGACGTTCTAAATGAAGCCTCTCTAGAGATGTTGATTTTTCTATTCGTATGTAGTTCACCAAAGTCTTCCTCGTCAAAATTCCCGTAGTCGGGGTCAATGGAAATTGTAAGATCATCCAGAGATAACCCCGAGTTTTCGACTGCTCTGTGATGAGGATCAGTTGTAATTTTGACACCATTTTCAGAGGCAACCATTTTTACCTCAGCAGCGCGTGGGATTCGCATGTTGTGGACGAAAGTTGGCGGGAAAATAGTTTTGTTAATTGGTTTGATTGTGTGAAGCTCGTCGATGAATCCCTGAGGGTAGGTGTCTATTACTCTGATGGATCTTTGTCTTTCTAGTTCTTCTACTTCAGTATTACTGAAACACAGAACAAAGTACTAATTAACTTAACCGTTTTCGTTTAATAGTTTTGTTTTCCGGACAAAATTATGGCGCGTCTGTGAAAAAAGCTATTTAAGTGTTTCCCGCTTTAACCAACGTTAAACGCGCATGCGCGCGCGTCAGTTTGAACTAATTTTAAAAGCTATTTTTAGAAATCAAATAAAGCCGGCTAATGTTGTATCAGATTTTCGAATTTACTCTTTGAGTAAAAACAACAAATTAGTTCAAAACTAGAAACAAATAGGATGACAAATTCACTCAATAACGCAGTTAAAATTCATTGCAGAAACGACAAAGCAAGATGATGGGAAACTGAGACTTCAGTGTTACCTTTCATGTCCTGGGACACTCTTCCTCGTCCAACAAACGTACAGTATTAAAATCAACATAGTAATAATAAGAACAGCAACAGCTGTCCACACAATAACCACCCACAGAGGAACTCCTAGCCCTAAAATACAAACAAATGCAAAAACGGATTTATTAGTCAAAACAAATCAGTTTTTAAAAAGTGACGATATATAATACACAATTTAACTGTTTTCCGCCAAGGCTCCCCTACTGCGTATGTGATTGGTTTATATAGGAAAGCCATTAAAGTGTTTTTCGCCAAGGCTTGGAGCTCCCCTACTGCGTTTGTGATTGGTTTATATAGGAAAGCCATTAAAGTGTTTTTCGCCAAGGCTTGGAGCTCCCCTTCTGCGTTTGTGATTGGTTTATATAGGCCAGGAAAGCCATTAGCCATTACCAAAACGAGCAGGGGACTGAGACCAAGAAACTAGCAAAAGTGGGCATACTTTTCTGAGAGAGCAGATCAAACTTAGCTAGTCTGGAAAGTTTGGTGAACTTCGGCTTAATATTGACGATGCTACAGGGCATCAAAGATGTCTATTTAATTTTCCCATACAAACTCTGTAAATTTTTGACGTTGGTTCATCCAAACCATACATTCACTGTAAAATTTTGGCTGGTGGACCACAATTTCAAAAGTTTATAATTCCGACAGAATTCGCTCAAATCACATCACACTTTGCACAGAAACTAATTTCAACATGTTGTTTCATGTCATAAACTTAATTTCGTAATTGCATTAATTCTAATAAATTCGTTCCCAGTCCCCTGCTCGTTTAGGTAATGGCTAATTATACATTCTCGTACCCAGAGCCCACTCCTCATTTGGTTTGTCGCTGGCTCTGGGAAACCCTGAAATTTTAGCGAATTTCATTGGCTGTTGAAATCAACAATGAATGATCGTATTTGATTGGTCCATGAGATAAACAAAGATTCAAACTTGCAAAGCGAACGAAGCGAATGACAGCGACGGTTGTAGTAATTTCATACAATATTATTTTCAAAAACTATATACCTTTTTTGAATAATAAATCAATGGAAATGAGTGACTCATTGACTGTGTAGACATAAATTCGTAAAGGGAGATCTAACAATACATAAATTATAAAAGTAAAGTAACGGCTACAGACACAATCGATCGTACTCGCTTTGAGCATTCAAAGGAATATTTTTATAACTTCGAGAGAAACAATAACAAAGCGGAAGACAGGAAGGCTCACATGCAAGATTATATTAGAACATGTATTTATCGTCCAGCCTTTATCGCAACAGAGCCAGAGAAGAACCGGTGATGAACGTCGAAGGGCTTTTAAACGGCTACACGAAGATAAATGTACAAACTTGTGTACTTGTTACCACAGGTAACCCAAGCTCTACTCATGAGTCATGGCAGCTTTGCCTATCAGTTTTATTGAAAAACCTAAAAACACAATTTCTCTGAAAATTCTGAATAAAGTTTACTAAAACAAACACAGTGTGTTTTACTATACATTCTTCACATCTGGAGTGAATTTCAGCTCATTTTAATCATTTTGGGTATTTGTTTTCCCCTCATATGTATACTGTGACAAGGTAGGAATCAAAGCACGAAAAAACGAATTCAAACGGCCACAAATTCAAGCGTTTATTTCTCCAAAAAAGGTTTACATCCAAAATTGAAACTCATCACCGCTTGAATAGACAATATATACATCTGAATATCCCCAAAACATAACCCTACCTCTTTCCACGAATTTAGAAATGATCTCCAAACACGAAAATCCACCGTTGAAAATCATCAAAACAGGCGTGACCTAAAAAAGTCGGGGACAGAAACGGTAAAAAACTGGGAATGAGTGACAAAATACACCTCACGGGCGTAGGGAAAGGGTAAAATGTAGTGTCGAACGCGTTCATCACCCCCTACCCGCTAAGGCGAAACCTTGACGTGTCATTGTCTTTCAACCGCTTTGCAACCGACTTTTTAACCTAAAATGGTTTCGCCTTAGCGGGTAGGGAGTGAACGCATTCGACACTACATTTTACCCTTCCCTACGCCCGGTGAGGTGTACTTTGTCACTCATTCCCAGTTTTTTACCGTTTCTGTCCCCGACTTTTTTAGGTCACGCCTGTTTTGATGATTTTCAACGGTGGATTTTCGTGTTTGGAGATCATTTCTAAATTCGTGGAAAGAAGTAGGGTTATGTTTTGGGGATATTCAGATGTATATATTGTCTATTCAAGCGGTGATGAGTTTCAATTTTGGATGTAAACCATTTTTGGAGAAATAAACGCTTGAATTTGTGGCCGTTTGAATTCGTTTTTTCGTGCTTTGATTCCTACCTTGTCACAGTATACATATGAGGGGAAAACAAATACCCAAAATGATTAAAATGAGCTGAAATTCACTCCAGATGTGAAGAATATATAGTAAAACACACTGTGTTTGTTTTAGTAAACTTTATTCAGAATTTTCAGAGAAATTGTGTTTTTAGGTTTTTCAATAAAACTGATAGGCAAAGCTGCCATGACTCATGAGTAGAGCTTGGGCTACCTGTGTTGTTACATTGTTTGAATATTCAAACCAACGTGAACACTACGTAGCCAGTAGACTCTTCCACAGTACTCGCTCTCAACGGTCTTTAGTATGAGCATGCGCTCTGACGACTTGGTCGTCAAAATTTGACGACCGAGCAACAGGGTTTCCCACATTCTCGTACCCAGAGCCCACTCCTCATTTGGTTGGTCGTTGGCTCTGGGAAACCCTGAAATTTTAGCGAATTTCATTGGCTGTTGAAATCAACAATGAATGATCGTATTTGATTGGTCCATGAGATAAACAAAGATTCAAACTTGCAAAGCGAACGAAGCGAATGACAGCGACGGTTGTAGTAATTTCATACAATATTATTTTCAAAAACTATATACCTTTTTTGAATAATAAATCAATGGAAACTGTGTAGACATAAATTCGTGAAGGGAGATCTAACAATACATAAATTATAAAAGTAACGGCTACAGACACAATCTGGACACAATCGATCGTACTCGCTTTGAGCATTCAAAGGAATATTTTTATAATTCGAGAGAAACAATAACAAAGCGGAAGACAGGAAGGCTCACATGCAAGATTATATTAGAACATGTATTTATCGTCCAGCCTTTATCGCAACAGAGCCAGAGAAGAACCGGTGATGAACGTCGAAGGGCTTTTAAACGGCTACACGAAGATAAATGTACAAACTTGTGTACTTGTTACCGTTGTTTGAATATTCAAACCAACGTAAACACTACGTAGCCAGTAGACTCTTCCACAGTACCCGCTCTCAGCGGTCTTTAGTATGAGCATGCGCTCTGACGACTTGGTCGTCAAAATTTGACGACCGAGCAACAGGGTTTCCCAGAGCCAGCGACAAACCAAATGAGGAGTGGGCTCTGGGTACGAGAATGGCTAATTATAGTGTTTCCCGCCGTGACGACGCGCACGTTTTGTCTTCATGATTAAATTGCTCGCAAGGTTTTTCCCATTTTAGTGCAGATAACTTACATTTTACTCCGAAACATAAATAATTAAGCCAAGGTCATGAAATAATCGTCCATAAACATTTTACTGATTCAACGGTATTATTTTGATAAAACCGGAAAGCTGGCTGAAAACGCTAAAGGCGCATGCGCTTTTACACTCAATGGAGTGGTTCGGATGAAATCAGAATTTCCATGTTAAAATCTTTGTCAGTCCTTTGCCAGTAATATCAAAGACTATGATGTGAATATTTACTAAAGGGGCAGCTCTAGTTATTATTTGACAAGGAAAACAGTTACTGTATGGTAAACTTGATTTTTTAACATTGATTTTCATAATACCGCGAAATAGATGTCTTGGTGTAAGATTCTTTGAAACTAATCACCGTTAAGACAAAGTTCAAATATGAACTTCTCGGGCCTTCCTGAATCAGGTTGAAATATCTGTCTGCATGAAAGCGGTCCGTTTCGCGACAAAATAGTGTGAATATATCTACACTTACTGTGGAAGACAATGATTAAGCCGCATCTACACGAACAAGTTTTCCTTGACAAGTTTTCCTTGACAAGTTTTCCTTGACAAGGGAAAATTGACAATTTTTTTGTCATCTACACGAGCAAGTTTTCCTTGACAAGGAAAAATTGGCGATGTTTTGTCGTCTACACGAGCAAGTTTTCCTTGTCAAGGAAAACTTGTCAAGGAAAACTTGCTCAGTCGCTCGTGTAGATTCGGCTTTAGACTGATTGCATGTGGTCTCACCTAAGTCGTAGAAAGGAGCTTCAGTTGCCGTCTGGTTCGACATCGGCTTAAAGAGCACGAAGGCTGAAGAAAAAATGTATCACAAAATCAGTATTCTTGACCTTCATTCAGCAAGAGAATCATTACCGCTTTATCAAACCCAACACACAATACATCATCATACAGGTCTAGCATACATCCTTACATCCTTCACTAAAGCTACACTATGATCAATTACTGATCGCGGTGGCCAATTTGTACTGTGTATTCTAACCTTGTAGTTTCGATGAAAATAAAGTCAGGCATTTCCTTATTTACATTATCCCTTATACAAGATCACTGAGTTGATAGGCTTTCTGTCTCTTCAGTAAGAGAACTTGAGTTTCGAAGCTAATCGTAACGTACATCGAAAACAGGCTCAAAACTAAACTGCCGCGGCTCCCGGCTGTGCTATCGAAAGCAAGAATTTTCCTGAATTTCAAAGTTTGCTTAGACCATTTGTTGTCACGGAGCAATTAAATTTTACTCCACGAAATCCAACGCGTTGCCGTCGTTTTTAATCGTATTAATTAAACTGTTTAAAATATATGCATGTTGGCTCTAGGATTATTTTCCTGTTCAATTATATAATTATACAGCTTCCTGGTGCCGACGGCAACGTTTCTTCAAATTAATCACAAAGAAAGCGCCAAGTTAATAAATTCCTCAGTCGGGCCGTTATCTGGATATGAACATCCTTGGTCAGTTGTGCATTAAGAGTAGTATAGAAACCTCTGAAGAGCACTTTTTTAATGTCCGTGTTGTCATGACAACGACGTGGAAAATGTAAATTATACAGAATCGTTTTCCGGCGTGCGGCCAAGTCGAGCAATGATTTTGCACGCTGTGATTGGTTGAATAGAATGTCTTCGATTGCGTACCGTGACCGTAACTCTGTGCCGTAGGTTTCCCACTCATACGAAAACTGACGACTCTAGTGCAACGAGTTGCTGCAATGTATGTGTTTCATGTGCTGGGCATTGGCGTAATCAACGCCTTGCGCATTCCCTATAAGGACCGCAATTGCAATTCACTTGACACTTACCAGTTCCACCTCGGTCGTAGTTAAGGAAGTTTGCCGGCATTTTTGTTTTGTCTTTTGTTATTTACATTATTCCTTTATCTTTATTTTCCGATCTCTTTGTTGTTTCTATCGGCTCCTTCTTCGATTCTACTTCATTTCTTTGTCCCTTCCTTCCTTCCTTCCTTCCTTCCTTCCTTCCTTCCCTTTCTTCCTTCCTTCTTTCCGAGTTCCTTCCTTTCTCACTCTCCGTTTCTCCCTTTTTCCCCTTTCTTTCTTCTTATCATCTTTCTTTTCATGATTCCTCTTTTCTTTGATTCGCTAGTTGTTTCTCACTCTCCCTTATCTGAATGCTGATGATAGTATGGGTATTTGTTGATTAGTGATACGGTTTATAGACAACATTGAGTAACTTGGAGTTGTATTATCGATATTATGACGGATGTTTTGTCATTTTTTCGTCTGGGGATTGTACTCTAAAGATAAGAAGCGCGATTTTTTCAGTACGTCAAATACTCCACTTTTAATCGTTCTGATTACGTCAGCATTATGATAGCAACTCTGCGATGAATGAAAGGATGGATGAATGAAAGGATGGATGAATGAAAGGATGGATGAATGAATCATGGAATGAATAAATGAATTGATGGAAAAACGAATGAAGAAATGAATGAATGAATGAATAAATAAATAAATGAATGAATGAATGAATGAATGAATACATGAATGAATAATTGAATGAATGAATGAATGAATGAATGAATACATGAATGAATAATTGAATGAATGAATGAATGAATGAATGAATGAATGAATGAATGAATGAATGAATGAATGAATGAATGAATGAATGAATGAATGAATGAATAAATGGATGGATGGATGGTTCAGGTTGGTTGGACGAATAGATGAAGTGGATAATGTAATAATGTGATATTGTGATGCGGGAATAGATGGACTGGATGAGATGGATGATGAATGAATGCATGGGATGGATTTGAAGATGAGTTGATATTGTTTCGATTTCAATACGAGTAGAACACACTGTGTCTCGCTGTGATGTATATAACTAGTACAAGAAAACAAACTCAAACCGGTGCGCGGTAAAAAGATAACGATTACTTGTCACTAGAAAGGCTGAAAGAATATGCAAGATATGTATATATGTGTATCAACACTGAGAGCGGGGACCCGAAGTAGGAACTGTTTATTTCTAAGATCGCGGCCTATTTCAGTCGTATCCAACATCCGTCTATCAATATTATCATGATATCATACCCTGATAGTACGCAAAGACTAAACATGTCACGTACTGAAACAGGTATATCACACCACCAGCCGTGTTCGAGTGATTTCAGTATTAGTCTGGTAAATCAGTTACACAATTATTGACACAACCATGAGCGCAAAGACAACTCCTGAGGAAGTTCATGTCGAGTGAAAACGGGACCGACGCAAGCGCGAGAAGTAAAAGAGAAGAAGTTTTCAATATCAAAATACCTTATTCGTACTTAATTTCGCGAGGCTTTAAGTTCGCGATTTTCGGCGATTTTTAAAAAATCGCGAATTTAAAGCTTCGCGAAAAAAAAGGCTCGCGGACATTAAACACGCGAAATATAATACCCAGAGAAAAAAAGACATATCGAAACCATTTAATCAACATGAACAATAAACGTTATTTAATACGAAATTGGTTTTTAAAACGACTTATTCAACAACATAATACTACCATTTGCAACTGAGCAACCGTATAGCGTAAACTTTTTTGTCTGTTTTAGCTACGAGTTTCTAACGTCTAGTTAGTCTAGTTGACTGACAATCATGTTCCTGTTTGCATAGAAATCAGTTTTTTATATAGAAAAAATAAACTGATGTTGTTGTGACCGTTTTCGCGAAATTTAATGCTCTTTTTTCATTTTTTTCTTATCGAAATCGCGAAATTAAGTACGCGCGAAATTAAGTACGAATAAGGTAGACTGAAATCACCTGCCCAGATAACGTGGGGTTTATAGACAGCGTTAGTTAGCTACAAGGACTTGCCCGCCTATATACACTGATATGTCGGTCCATTTTTTCCACTACGAAATGGGACTGAGATCAAGTGTATTTATTTGGGATAGCTTCTCTGTATGACATATTAATTGTGCCTCAAGTAGACGACATCACTGCCTGAAAAGTCGAATAAATTTCACTTCACTTGAGCCGGATTCTGAGAGATTACTGTTAAATTATAGTTTTAAAAATCAACATATCTTATAGGAACAAATAAAGTGGAAGGGTAATAAGAAATAGCTAAGTGCTTGTTCTCCATCGTCGGTCGGCTATTTTGTTCAATTTAATATAATTTTATGTTATTGTCAGTAGCTCAATTTAGCAGTACACACACTGTAGTTTGTTTGTAACTTGTGCACAATTTCTTTGTGAGAGACTTTTCAATTAAATGTATGCTAATAAATAGTATACAAAACTCTAAATATCATAAAATATTCATCACAGAAACTTAGATCTGCTTGTGGAAAACATTTTAGCGCCAAAAAATCGTTTTGAGGATTTTTCTCGTTTTTCTCGATGGCTATCGACAGATTGCGTGGCGTCGCCGGATGCGTTTGACAATGCAAAAAGACGAAGATTCTCTTTTCAATGAGAAAAGTATTACGTATACGAGTGCGCGTGGGATGTCGTGCATGTCGTGAAGACCATTCTGTTATCTATTTCTTGACAGTAAGTTGAGATAATGCTAGTGTAATTTCTATAAAGCTATATGTTTAATATTACTTGAGGAATTCTTTCGGCAATTTTTAAGCGGTTATGAAGTGAACTTTATCATCAGAAATGTTTTAACGAGAGTCATGCATGCTATTGAACATAATTTAACATCCTTTCTCTACATAAAAGACCTAAATTAAACGACAAAACCGTGTACTTGCATTGTACAACGACAATAATACTAAGATCATTTACAAACAGGACAAGAGAGAAAAAGGAATTAGTTTGTTATTGTTGTCATGAAATCATGAACAAACAGCCAATAATTTTCCATTCTTACCTTGTGCCTAACAAGTCGAAAGTTGAGCTCTCATTCCTGAAATTAACAACGACAACAGCTAACTCGGCGGCGTCCCATGATACCTAGTCCTTCACCATCCAATCTATATCAACATGAACCGTGTTAATAATCGAGTATATCCAAATACACAAATCCTCGTTGAATATTACAAACAATTCTCAATTCAGTCCAGCTGCAGACGCTTGATCATGTCAAAGATGCTCTGTGATGATCATTTCAAGGGATTAGCTCGTGAAATACGCTGGTTTGGATGACATTAAGTCTTCTCAATTTGCCATAAGCCAGAAGAAATTAGTTTAGAATGAATTAGTTAGAACCGATAGATTTTTCACGTTTTCGCTAAACCCTTTTCATCGTACCGGAAGCTGAGTTCGTCAGTCGCAGGTGAAACAAGTGACAGGTGGTTTAGGTCACCAAATCGAGGCTCTGACCGAGAGGAGAATGGGGCAAGTTAAGGTCATCTCACAAAAATCGATTCAAAATTATTAAGTCTCTATTGAGTTTTACTCCTTTATATAGTGTTTGGTTTCATTCTTCACTTTGAGTGAATGACGCGCTAGAGTGCAACGTCGGCTATTCAAATCTGAAATTAATGATTTGTTGGACTGGTATTTTCAAATATACTTCAGTAAAACGTTGCTTTCTGGCCAGCAGCCTACCCTGTAAGTAAGACAACTCAATAAACCTTTATACCGATACGGCGGCCATCTTGAATTATGGGATGCCCAGGGTGCAAGCTTTTGGCCCTGAAAAACTACGAAAACCTAATTTAAAGCAATGAATTTGTACAAAATTATACAACAATACACAACACATGTAGATAGTAAGCCATACAACACTATGGTTACAGTGTAATAGAAAAATAATATATTGACGCGACTCCACACTGTACAGTTTTCTGGGTCATTTGCACCCTGAGCATCCCATAATGTTTTAGCTAAAACAATAGAATCCAAAATGGCCGCCGTATCGGTAAAAAGGTCTATTAATTTACTATTATCCGATATTGTTGTTGTTGTTGTTGCTGTTGTTAACACTGAGTACTATGTGATGTGGTTGGCAGAGGTTGTAAGCGTGATTGATGAGCTAGAGCTAATCCTTACCTCAACACTTGAATCCCACTGCACCTCTAGATCTAGTCGTCCAACGTTCCAGTTTTAGCAGTCAGTGCGGGAAAGCTTAGTATACTCATAACAGTCGAATTCCTTGCTGTATACATCTGACTGCAATGAACAATGCGGCGCGCGTTCATGATATAATTCAATGGGTTTTTTTATTTATTTTTTTATTTTTATTTTTTTATTTTTTTATTTAAAAAAATAAAAAATATAAAAAAATAATTAATAATTAATTAAATAAATAAATAAAAAAAAATAAATAAATAAAAATAAAATCATAATCATAATTCAATGTTGTTCAATGCATTGTAGGCTAAAGAAACTGAACAATGCGAAGCTAGCTAACAATGGGTGTAGTTTGTGATCGCATCGCAGCGAATCACAGCGGAGACCGCAAAGCAAGACGAAGTAGAAAATTGATCGAAAGGTAAAGGTTACCTTTCGATAGTTCACCTCCTTTCACACTGCATTATTTTGTATTTGTTGAAAAAAACAAATCAGATTTTGCTCTTCTAAGAGACGCTGCAGAAGAGGACGGTGCATAGCACGACCCTTGTGGAGGAGCAAGTTTAAGTGGAAAGCGTCACAAGTCGATCGATAGAGCTAATATTCTTAAGCCTAATAGACGAGCTTTTAATAAAAGAAAGTGTGTCCTATAGTGTTGGATTACAGACATTACAATCCAAGACTTCCTGATTGAAATTTCTAAGATTCATCTGCAATGCCTTCTTTTAGAGTAAGAATTTGAAGGAATCACAAGCGCCTTCTTGTCATAGAAATCGCAATCTGACCATTTTAAAAGTGTTTAAGTTAATTTTTTAAGGTAATATTTTTATGCAAAAAAATGTTTAAAAGTGATCCACAGCTTACATTTATAACTAATTAAGCAATTCTTAAGCTCTACCCGGCCTACTAATATAACGTTATTTATCTAGTTTCTGGTACCAAATATAATTTACAATATATTGGTTCAACTTCGAATCAATTCAAAGTTCGTTTCCGCAATTAAAAATCTTCTACGTGTATATGATATGGTGATTACTGAAGAAACTTTCTATTTAAACGATACCTTATTCGTATTAATTTCGCGCGTATATTTCGGCTACAATTCGAGATTTGTGTCAGCTTAGATGATTTTCGGAGCACGCAGTACTTATGATCAGCGGTGGTAATAACAACAAAATGGCCGCTCAAACGTGATACAATATGTTCTATTCAACTCGCAGCACTTCACTTTCTATTAGAAACGACTACCTTATTCGTACTTAATTTCGCGCGTACTTAATTTCGCGCGTACTTAATTTCGCGATTTTGTTAAGACAGCATTTCGCGAGGCTTTATTTTCGCGATTTCATTAAGAGAAAATGAAAAATGAGCATTAAATTTCACGACAGCGGTGTCAACAACATTTTTTTTTTTCTTTCTAAAAAAGAACTTTTTTTTTGCATTTATTCCTATTCATGTAGCCAATCACAAACCTTGACATTGAGTTTTGATAGACAACCATGGGTGCTTACCATTTACCAGGAAAACCGGAATAAAATTCCGGTTGGAAAAACAAATGGTATGTGTCATTCCGATCGGAAAGTTCCAGAAAACTCGGTCTAGCGATTCAGGTAATCCACTTTTCGATCCCGCTCTTTTCGTTTTTTCCATAGATGTGTGTACCATATTAGACTAAATTTTCTGGAACTTTCCGATCGGAATGACACATGCCTTTTTTTTTTAACCAGAATTTCCGTTATTTCCGGGTAAATGGTAAGCACCCCAGTTGTAACTCATTATATGAAATATAACCAGATCTTAGTCGGCTTGTAAAGTAGTACCAGAATAGTACAGTAGTAGTACTCAATAAAGATATCTCCGGCGAACGGTAGATCCATGTCAAAAATAAAAATTGTCTACGAATTAAAACTTGTCTAGACAGGACATGTTATAGAAACACTTTCAGTGATATTAGCTTCCTTGAGTAAGAGATTACCAGTTTTTTTTAAACATAGAACTTATATTTCCCTCCTTATAACTTTCTACTCTCCTATCATTACAAACTAAGCATATTTTTCACCTTAGTGAATTTATATTCATATATATTAATTTTTCATATATTTTTTTATATTGGGAATTCATCAGGGGTTGGGTATACTAGGTAATCTTCTTATTGGGTGGGACGTGGTGTAATGTATTGTAAAGGGAACTTCGTGTCCTATTATACAACACCTGCCCTATGGGCGAATCTTGAAAATAAAAAAAAATGAAAATGAAAAAAAAGTAATAATCAATAGACCTTTTTACCGATACGGCGGCCATTTTGGATTCTATTGTTTTGGCTAAAACATTATGGGATGCCCAGGGTGCAAATGACCCAAAAACTGTAGAGAGTGGAGTCGCGTCAACATATTATTTTTCTATGTCACGCTAGCCATAGTGTTGTATGACTTAATATCTACATGTTTTGTGTATTGTTGCAGTATAATTTTGTACAAATTCATTGCTTTAAATTAGGTTTTCGTAGTTTTTCATGGCCAAATGGTTACTACATGTTACTAGCTTGCACCCTGGGCATCCCATAATTTCTCCATAATTCAAGATGGCCGCCGTATCGGTAAAAAGGTCTATTGATTCTTTCAAATCGTTGAGTAATTCCTGCGTAGCTAGCGGTCAGCGGATGTTTAGCTCTTTGTTGGTTGTTTGGTGATCCATGATTATGACGTTAGATCAAAAAATGAAAAATGAAGAAGACCATTAATGGATTAATGGTCGAAGAAGAAAAAACGTAGAAAAGTCAGAGACATTTTCTTGGTCAGAGACGTTTTCTTGGTCTGTTGATCATCGTGAAAAGTCAGAGATCATGGGAGTCACGTGGGACAAAAAAAAACAACAACAACGCAAAAGAAATCGCTATCACTGACAGAATGTAGAAAAGAGGTAACAGGAACTGAATACAGTAAATATAAAGGGATGATACATTTGATATTTAAAAACTAGACAATTCGAAATATTAATTCTAACTTTTCTCAAGTAGATTTTGTTCAAATCAGTTTCTATTGTTCTTGAAGATTCTGGTTCACATTGCCTCGTAAACAAGTCGTGACGTCATAATGGGTAATTAGTACGCACATTACGGGCCAACTTTACATGTGCCTATGAAGAAGAAGAAATCATATATATGTATGTATAAATTACATCATACAACTGACCCTCTAAGACTCTAACGGCTATTGGTACCAGTAGTGTGAAGTTCGACGAGTGAATAGGTCTTGCTTTCTGGCTCAAGCATGTTAAGATCCCCCACGTATATTTAATATCTTTCGCTTAAAAAAGCAGGTTTGTGTTTAAATCTGCATGATTTTCATGTCGTATACCATGGGAATTGCTTAAGGTAAAGGATCTGGACATGTTTTGGTATAGTAGTGTTATCGGTTGGTTGTCACGTGACCATAAACCCGCCAAAAATAACGTAAAAATACGGGCCGACTTCATCACGTTTATTACCAAACGTTTTTGGTGTTAAATCATTAAGCCCGTTGAAACAAACAATAATCCGTGTGGAATGGATGTCTGCAGATTTGTGGTACTGAGAAAAATAAAACACAAAATTGAAAAACATGGTCACGTGACCTGTTTTGTCGATTATCTCCAAAAAAAGCAACGAGGGACAACCATTCCAGGCAGAATTGAAAAGATCTCTACAAATGTCATTCATTAATGCGTTATTGATCATTCCTAGAAAAGTTTCTATACGGCCCATTTTCAACTGAATTTCTTAAAACTTCAAGACCACGTGGTCGATCACGTGTCACACCTTATACCATCATGACCACTAAATTTTAAAGACTTCAAGGGACTAAAGCATTTGACCGAGTTTTATTCTCAAAGCCTTACTATTCGTTCTGTAGTAAATAAAATCGTGATTTTATACTAATTAGGCACAAGACCCAAGCCTTAACATGCTTGAGTGGAATCGTCAACTTTGAAACCTCAATTTACGTTCATTCTGGTCTTAAATACTTCGAGTCCTATTGTCATAGCTAAAATACAGTACCCGGATTAATGACTTAAGCATCTATTGTTTTAACAGCCATCTTTGTTTGAAAGGAATGTCACTATTCAAGAGACATCTCTTGCTCTATTGTAATCCCAAACCCATTTTCTTGGTCTGTTGATCATCGTGGAAAGGCTTCCCTTATTCTTGGCTGAAACCATTTCGTCATTAAGATGAAGGGGTCCTTGTTTCCTATTGCAGTCTTACTGCTTGCCCTCGCACATAAGGCCAAAGGTATGGACTTACTTTGTAATAAACTGTTAAAGCTAATTGCATTTGCAAAAAAACGTTTCGCAACTACATGGACAAATCATTTTGACTTTTTGATGACACTGAACGACCGACGTATCATGCTTTTCCTACGTCAGCTCCCAAAGGTCTGTGTACAGCAGTCTATGTAACAGCCATCACACAAAGACTCGCCAAACAGAAACTGAAATCGTTTCTGAAATATAATTGTCCGCAAACTGGACCAGGTCTTCCAGGTCTTCTTGTTTGAGCATTTGTTTTCGCTTCAAAATTGAAGATATTTTCGCCGTTGTAAATATAAACATTGCTGCATTCGATGGACAAGAAGATCTACTAGACCTGCATATACTATGCAGCTGTCTACATTTTAGATATCAGTGGTGGATCCAGGATTTTACAAAGGGGGGTGGATAATCATAAAGCTCTTTCAAGGTATATATTCTCCCTCATAGAGTCGACTGATTATAATTGTCCAGGCCCGGTGTTTATTGACGCCAGGAGTGTAGTTAGCTAGACCTTATTTTTTGCTGGTCCACAAAAGTGAACCAGGGCTGTAGCAATGGCCAAGCGGTGGGGAAGACGCATAGCGAGCGGCGTAGGTGTGAGCCGGTAGGAGGGTATGGGGGCATGCCCCCCCAGAAAATTCTGAAATCTAGAGGCTCGGAAATGCTATTTCCAGCGTTCTCCAAGAGTTATTTGTGATTTACACATATCGCTAATTACTTCCTACACTGTCTCAGCAAACCAATACTGACTAACACTTGATAATTTCGATGGCTGAATCGATTCGGACAATCCTTTAATTCACGAAAGTCCGTAAGAACGCGCTATGAATCGTGCTCTGCTCTGACCAAGGCTGGTTTACAACCGGTTTCTCCTAAACCGTGTAATAACGCGAAACATGAAAGGGACTGTTAGAACACTTACAATACAGTGGAACCCGGTTAATACGGACACCATCGGGACGAGACGCAGTATCCGTATTAACCGGGCCAGTCCGTATTAACCGGGTATATTTTATAGGAATTTGTTTGAGTTTCGATTCAGCCGGGACAGAACAATGTCCGTAATAATTATAACCGGGTGTCCGTATTAACCGGGTGTCCGTTAGGCCGGGTTCCACTGTACTTCTAATTCATATTTTCTATCAGTTAAACCTCTAGAGGGGGGGTGGCTAGCCACCCAATCCACCCCCCCTGTATCCGCCCCTGGATATATACAAGCATTATGAATGTTTACGAGTTTATCGTTTATCCTATACTCGGTTCTCTAATCCATGTTGATAGTCTAGAACAATACGTGTATTACATGCACTTATAGCCGTTGTAATTAGATTTTATGCATTTAGCCATGAAGATGGGCGCTTAGCCCGAAAGCTTGGCAGTTTTTTATTAAAACTAAGGTTGAAGAAACAAAATTTTTGTCATGAATCATCCAACCTACAAACCGACATTAGAATACACCGAATCGAAATATGGCGACCAATTTGAATAACTATTGTTCCTGACTGACCAACCTCTCATTCATGTGAAAACGCTTTTGTGTTTCCACGTGAACACGAGGTTGGTCAGTCAAAGAACAATGGTTATTCAAATTGGTCGCCATATTTCGATTCGGTGTATACGTGTATTGTTTAAGTACTACGAAGACGTGTGCATATACGACTCATTTCTTGCAATTACCATCACTATCTTGATTCTCATAGACTGTGAACAGTCCGTCCTTTTCCCTCCAGAATCAGCCGCGCTGAGTTTCGGTAGATCCGAACTCGCCCCCATTCTCCGCGCGTTCGGGTCTATCGAAACTCAGCGCGACTGATTCTGGCGGGAAAAGGGCGGACTGTTCACAGTCTAGATTCTTCACAACTTGGAAATCAATTCCCGATTCCGTGATACTAAAAAATTAATTTAATAAGTTTAATTTGAAATACACTAAATAAATGTACCATAGTAGTGGCTATAGTACAATTGACATGGTATCCACGTACCCTAGCTGCTATTAATGTACACTGTACACTAATGTACCATAGTAGTGGCTATAGTACAATTGACATGGTATACACGTACCCTAGCTGCTATTAATGTACACTGTACACTAATGTACCATAGTAGTGGCTATAGTACAATTGACATGGTATACACGTACCCTAGCTGCTATTAATGTACACTGTACACTAATGTACCATAGTAGTGGCTATAGTACAATTGACATGGTATCCACGTACCCTAGCTGTTATTAATGTACACTGTACACTAATGTACCATAGTAGTGGCTATAGTACAATTGACATGGTATACACGTACCCTAGCTGCTATTAATGTACACTGTACACTAATGTACCATAGTAGTGGCTATAGTACAATTGACATGGTATATACACGTACCCTAGCTGCTATTAATGTACACTAATGTACCATAGTAGTGGCTATAGTAGTACACTACATGGTATCCACGTACCCTAGTTGCTATTAATGTACACTAATGTACCATAGTAGTGGCTATAGTACAATTGACATGGTATCCACGTACCCTCGCTGCTATTATGTACACTGTACACTAATGTACCATAGTAGTGGCTATAGTACAATTGACATGGTATCCACGTACCCTAGTTGCTATTAATGTACACTAATGTACCATAGTAGTGGCTATAGTACAATTGACATGGTATCCACGTACCCTCGCTGCTATTAATGTACACTGTACACTAATGTACCATAGTAGTGGCTATAGTACAATTGACATGGTATATACGTACCCTAGCTGCTATTAATGTACACTGTACACTAATGTACCATAGTAGTGGCTATAGTACAATTGACATGGTATCCACGTACACTAGCTGCTATTAATGTATACTGTACACTAATGTACCATAGTAGTGGCTATAGTACAATTGACATGGTATACACGTACCCTAGCTGCTATTAATGTACACTGTACACTAATGTACCATAGTAGTGGCTATAGTACAATTGACATGGTATACACGTACCCTAGCTGCTATTAATGTACACTGTACACTAATGTACCATAGTAGTGGCTATAGTACAATTGACATGGTATCCACGTACCTAGCTGCTATTAATGTACACTGTACACTAATGTACCATAGTAGTGGCTATAGTACAATTGACATGGTATCCACGTACCCTAGCTGCTATTAATGTACACTGTACACTAATGTACCATAGTAGTGGCTATAGTACAATTGACATGGTATATACACGTACCCTAGCTGCTATTAATGTACACTGTACACTAATGTACCATAGTAGTGGCCATAGTACAATTGACATGGTATACACGTACCCTAGCTGCTATTAATGTACACTGTACACTAATGAACCATAGTAGTGGCTATAGTACAATTGACATGGTATACACGTACCCTAGCTGCTATTAATGTACACTGTACACTAATGTACCATAGTAGTGGCTATAGTACAATTGACATGTATACACGTACCCTAGCTGCTATTAATGTACACTGTACACTAATGTACCATAGTAGTGGCTATAGTACAATTGACATGTATACACGTACCCTAGCTGCTATTAATGTACACTGTACACTAATGTACCATAGTAGTGGCTATAGTACAATTAACATGGTATCCACGTACCCTAGCTGCTATTAATGTACACTGTACACTAATGTACCATAGTAGTGGCTATAGTACAATTGACATGGTATACACGTACCCTAGCTGCTATTAATGTACACTGTACACTAATGTACCATAGTAGTGGCTATAGTACAATTGACATGGTATATACACATACCCTAGCTGCTATTAATGTACACTGTACACTAATGTACCATAGTAGTGGCTATAGTACAATTGACATGGTATATACACGTACCCTAGCTGCTATTAATGTACACTGTACTCTAATGTACCATAGTAGTAGCTATAGTACAATTGACATGGTATACACGTACCCTAGCTGCTATTAATGTACACTGTACACTAATGTACCATAGTAGTGGCTATAGTACAATTGACATGGTATATACACGTACCTTAGCTGCTATTAATGTACACTGTACACTAATGTACCATAGTAGTGGCTATAGTACAATTGACATGGTATCCACGTACCCTAGCTGCTACTAATGTACACTGTACACTAATGTACCATAGTAGTGGCTATAGTACAATTGACATGGTATATCCACGTACCCTAGCTGCTATTAATGTACACTGTACACTAATGTACCATAGTAGTGGCTATAGTACAATTGACATGGTATCCACGTACCCTAGCTGCTATTAATGTACACTGTACACTAATGTACCATAGTAGTGGCTATAGTACAATTGACATGGTATCCACGTACCCTAGCTGCTATTAATGTACACTGTACACTAATGTACCATAGTAGTGGCTATAGTACAATTGACATGGTATACACGTACCCTAGCTGCTATTAATGTACACTGTACGCTAATGTACCATAGTAGTGGCTATAGTACAATTGACATGGTATCCACGTACCCTAGCTGCTATTAATGTACACTGTACACTAATGTACCATAGTAGTGGCTATAGTACAATAGACATGGTATACACGTACCCTAGCTGTTATTAATGTACACTGTACACTAATGTACCATAGTAGTGGCTATAGTACAATTGACATGGTATACACGTACCCTAGCTGCTATTAATGTCATCTTTCTTTTCTATTCTTTCACCACAGCTGCAGAAAATGGAAGTGGTAAGAAGACAGTGTTATATTGTCGAAGTACTTTGATCTCCATTTGTTCCAGTTGTATTGTTTAGATAAAAGGTGTCCATATCCACTGGTTATAGATAGTAGGGACTCAGTGATGCCCAAATGAATAAGTCTGTCTGTCCCCTTTCCAACTTCCAAATGAAGTGCTGAGTGTGAAAACTGCTTTCCTTTTGTAAATCAAACTACTACAGCACCCAACCCACCAACCCACCTGACCAAACAAACTAACTAACAGTATCAGAAAGCAACTGCAAGCAAACAAGCAAGCAAACAACAAGCAAGCAAGCAAACAAGAAAGCAAGCAAACAAAAAAGCAAACAAACAAACAAACAACAAGCAAACAAACAAACAACAAGCAAGCAAGCAAACAAGAAAGCGAACAGAAAAGCAAGCGGCAAACAAACAAACAACAAGCAAGCAAGAAAGCAAACAAACAAACAAACAAACAAACAACTACAAGCAAGCAAGCAAGCAAGAAAGCAAACAAACAAACAAACAAACAAACCGACAAGCAAGCAAGCAAGCAAGCAAGCAAGCAAGCAAGCAAGCAAGCAAGCAAGCAAGCAAGCAAGCAAGCAAGCAAGCAAGCAAGCAAGCAAGCAAGCAAGCAAGCAAGCAAGCAAGCAAGCAAGCAAGCAAGCAAGCAAGCAAGCAAGCAAGCAAGCAAGCAAGCAAGCAAACAAGCAAAGCAAGCAAGCAAGCAAGCAAGCAAGCAAACAAGAAAGCAAACAAACAAACAAGAAAGCAAGCAAGCAATGCAGCAACTTACAAACAAAATAACATACAAACAAATAAACAAACCACAAAATGACAAAATTAAAAATTAAAACAGCAATATTTCGCCAAATCTCTTCGCTAATTCTCGTTTATTCGTTCTAAAGTGACATACTCACTGGCCATTCTCTTCCTGGTTATCTGTGTGGTGTTTCTTCTCGTGGTGATCGTCTTGGCAGTCTGGTTGGCAAAACGACGAGTGACTGGGAGACGGTAAGGACTCTAGCCTCTAGTCCCTCTCCCTTGGGGATGGGAGAAAGAATGGGCAAGTCCTCGGTTCGCAACCCTCTACTTGGTTGGAGTCGATTTGAGTGTACAGTCATTTCAGAAAACGTTGTCGCTGACCTGTCTCACGATTACGCGACTACTGAGACCGAACGGGATCGAGTATGGGTAGAAATCACAGAATCAAAAAATGATTCGCTCTGGAAATTTATTTTCTCATTATCATGATGGAGAATGTATGCCTTCGTGTTTTACGCAAGGAAAATAAGAGTCGGTGTCAATGAATCATTTTCGGTCAAGGACGTTCCGTGCTGTGACAATGTTCAGTCGTTGAAAGACCTCTAAATCATTCAAACCAGCTCGCCAGCGTAGGTCTTTGAACACTGTAAGCTCGAGGCATGCATGGCTAATCAGATATGCAGATTTAAAACCGCTTCAGTGTTTCTACCCATACTCCCTTTCGGTCTAGTCGCGTAGTCGTGAGGCCGGTCAGCGACAACGTTTTTTGAAATGACTGTATGCTCAAGCGCGTTCCACCCATCTTTGCGTTAATCAACCAGAGATTGATTAAATAGTTTTTATGTTCATCCTTCAAAGGGAACCACGGATCGGTATTATGTATCGATAATTTTCTCGTACTCAGACCCCTCTCCTCACTTTCCTGATGAGCAAGGGACTGGGTACAAGAATGGTGCTCAGACGTCCATTCACAGAATCCACTCATTCTCGTACCCAGAGCCCACTCCTCATTTGGTTGGTCGTCGGCTCTGGGAAACCCTGAAATTTTAGCGAATTTCATTGGCTGTTGAAATCAACAATGAATGATCGTATTTGATTGGTCCATGAGATAAACAAAGATTCAAACTTGCAAAGCGAACGAAGCGAATGACAGCGACGGTTGTAGTAATTTCATACAATATTATTTTCAAAAACTATATACCTTTTTTGAATAATAAATCAATGGAAACTGTGTAGACATAAATTCGTGAAGGGAGATCTAACAATACATAAATTATAAAAGTAACGGCTACAGACACAATCTGGACACAATCGATCGTACTCGCTTTGAGCATTCAAAGGAATATTTTTATAATTCGAGAGAAACAATAACAAAGCGGAAGACAGGAACTGGCTCACATGCAAGATTATATTAGAACATGTATTTATCGTCCAGCCTTTATCGCAACAGAGCCAGAGAAGAACGGGTGATGAACGTCGAAGGGCTTTTAAACGGCTACACCGTACACGAAGATAAATGTACAAACTTGTGTACTTGTTACATTGTTTGAATATTCAAACCAACGTGAACACTACGTAGCCAGTAGACTCTTCCACAGTACCCGCTCTCAGCGGTCTTTAGTATGAGCATGCGCTCTGACGACTTGGTCGTCAAAATTTGACGACCGAGCAACAGGGTTTCCCAGAGCCAGCGACAAACCAAATGAGGAGTGGGCTCTGGGTACGAGAATGAGAATCCACTGTACATAACAAGATGGCGGCTGTACATTTTACCACAATCCTTTGCGCGCCAAATCATTACCACTTACATCTACAAACTGTCTGACACGTTCCCAAATCAATCAAAAGCAACCGTGGATTACGACCCCCTCCCCCAAAGTTGCGAGCCTGCGATGTACATCAGCGGCAACGTAATGAATATTTACAGTCGATTGTGGTAAAATGTACTGAAGTGGATGACAATCGATTGAATTGTTTTTTTAATATATGAATAGAAAATCTAGTAGTACACGTCAACTGGAGAGCAAGTACGACGCAACCTACGATGGCGGGAGAGATGCCCGAGTGTCTGTAGACAAAGCACCTGACTTCGACAACGGCGTATATTGCGACAGTAAAGGAGTCGATCTAAAAAACGTCTGAATGAATTGTACCGCAAAACCGTCTGAGCCTGCGTATTTTCTCCTTGGGGGTCAGCGGTATTCGCTATTGAAAATTTATAGAATGCGTGCGCATAAGCAGTAGTGAAGGTGCAGTATGTTAATCACTTTGCAAATACTTGTTAAACTATTTATTCATATTTGTTTCGCTACATACATTGTGTAATCAGTAAATTGTACGTATTGATAAAACTTTGAATTAAACGCTATAATTTTAGGTGTGACGGCTTTCAGTTATTGTTGTGACGCAAATCACTGCGAATCAGTGTGGGTTTTTTTCCACATAACTATGATATAACGCGCGCTCTGATTGGCCAAAGGATGCGTATTCCGGCGTGCTCTATGAGAGCACAGTGCACACGCGCGCATATATTCAAACATTTTTGCAACGAACAAATTTGAAAACTTAATTTAAAATCATAATTGTATTATATAAAAGAAATAGAAAACTCGGGCAGCTGTGCTCTATCGAGTTTTAGTAGAAACCAACTAGCATACTATCACGAATCCTGCAATCTGATTGGCTAACGTATTCACTATCTATTGAGTGATAGATAGTGAGTAGCGAAAAAGCCGGCGTTTTGAACAAAAACATAGCGAAAAATCAATAAGTATTGGTATAAATTCGAGTTCGAGTTTTCTATGAGTCAAATAGTCAACTCGACGATACGCGCCTCGCTGACTATTGACTCATAGAAAACTCCCGTAGTCTAATTGTTAAATAGAAGCACTTGCTTGGGAATTGAAAGAAGACTCGAGAAGTGCGAGAAGCACGAGGCGTATCCTAGCACTTCTCTCGTCTTCTTCCAATATTCCCGCGTGCTTCTATAACTCGATAGAGCACGCTGCCTCGTTTTCTATTTCTTCATGAGATGTTAATCAAGCCCTCCCTGATGAAAGCCGTCAGTGACTTCCATTTTCATGATGGTGGTGGTATACGTAGTGATGGTGATGATGATGATGATGATGATAATGATGATGATGATGATGATGGTCAGATAAATGGTAGTGCTGGTAGCGCGCGGTAGTCAAATATGATATGTCAATCCCCCCTCCCCCTCCCCCTCCCCCTCCCCCATAGATCCCAGGACTCATACGTGTTGCTATGCGTCGCACACGCCAGTAACTTTGTGAAATTGCTTGCTGAATAAAACACACAGAAACCTTGGTCCAACGATCGCGTAGCGTGACTCGATCTCAGGCGGCTGCGAAGGAGACTAACGATCGGCTTGCAATTGATCTTTGAAAGCAAGGCAAGAAACCTGCTAGGTACCAAGCCATCAGCGTAAGTTTTGTGCCTTTGTTGAGATGATTCGCAATCATTCTAAATTTACTCAACAACATTGCGTTTGGTGATTGCATGACTCGCGGTATTGATATCCGTGTATCTTCGCGAGGCTACGCACTTTACACTTCGTACAGTGCGAGATTTTTAGTGCTATTTATAATGCTTATAATTGAATAGTATATAAGAACCTCTGCTGTGATTTCTCGTTAGTTCTAAATGCTTTTAAATACTCATATTAATCAAACAGTTATATTCAGTGACCGACTGATGAGCCGATTGTCATCTCATTTGTAAAGCGCTTTTGGTCTTTTTTAGGAAAGGGTGCTATATAAAATTACAATTATTACTCGGGCACTTCCGAAGGAAGCCCGAGTTAGAAAATACACTTTCTTTTTTTATTTTTTATTTATTTTTTCATGGTCATGGAATGAAGAAAAAATGCGAAGAATGAAGAAAGAATGCGAAGTATTTGATCGTATCGAGTTTCAAGATTACTCCTGAAGCAGATAAGGGAAAACAAACGACACACAGGACTCAAGTAGATTTGAATCTTAGTTTTGAAAGCAGCTGTAGATCTTGAAGCTATCGAAAGGTCAGGATTCTAGTTCGCTATGTCATGTTTGTTATTAGGTGACATTGGACCCCAGAGTAGGCCTTTTGTTGCTAATTGTAAGTAGTACGTGTACAGTTATGTCCTTGAGTATTTATAATTGAACTCCCTGAATTCGCGGAAAACCGCTCTAATCACTAAACAAACGACACACAGGACTCAAGTAGATATTTAATCTAGCTTAGATTATTTGAAAGCAGTTTGAGACCTTCAAGATATTGAAAGGTCAGGATTCTAGTTATAATCAAACTCACGACCAGCGATGTAACTACATGTACATCTATTGACAGAAAGCTATATGTACATGTACAGAAGTCATGCAAACAGTCAGGCCAGTCGAGACTGAAAAGCAAATGAAATGAACTCAAAAACTATCATGACCTCGCTATGCCATGTTTGTTGCTAATTGTAATAGTATGTGTACAGTTATGTCCGTGAAATGAGCGTGTTTAAAGCCCGTGTTTTATCGGCTGTTGTACGACGTCGTTCCACGAACTCGAACTCATCAAAAAATGAATTGAAAAGCAAATGAAATGAACTCAAAAACTATCATGACCTCGCTATGCCATGTTTGTTGCTAATTGTAATAGTACGTGTACAGTCCAGTCGTATGTCCTTGAGTATTTATAATTAAACTCACGACCAGCGATGTAACTACATCTATTGACAGAAAGCTATATGTACAGAAGTCATGCAAACAATCGAGCCAGTCGAGTTTAATATTTTCAGTAACTCACGATGGATGTTTTATTCCACGTTTGAAAAATTCAGTACGACTACAGTTGTGTGATCCTTGTTAGAACAGAATTTCCACGCTCAAAACAGGTCAGTGAACGGCAAAAATACAATCGAAATCAAAACGTCCTTAGATTTTAGGGATCTATTACAGAAGAAGACGCTCAGTGACAAGGGAGAATATTTGTGTCGGTGACTCATAGATAAAGATCTCCGACTCTTAAGGTACGCTGTCGTACGTATTTAAACGTATTTGAGGTCACTTGAGGTCACATCTTAAATCTAACAGAAGCAGCTTTTGATTTTTAATCGATAATTCCTTTCTGATTTGGAGATAAATCGAACAAGATCTTTCAATGTATAGGCAGAGACAGCAGATTGGTCGAGCTTTGTCACATCATACCGTAGTCTGAATCAATTGGATGTTTAAAAGATACGAAGTTCAACTTTCCTCTGCGATAACGAAGAAACCAAAGACGTTATCAGAACCGTCTGACCATGAATATGAACCTCAACTGGACGTTCCAAGTACATGCTACGGAAGTACGATTCGGAGA
Organism: Actinostola sp. cb2023; assembly: GCA_033675265.1. Lineage (NCBI taxonomy): Eukaryota > Metazoa > Cnidaria > Anthozoa > Actiniaria > Actinostolidae > Actinostola > Actinostola sp. cb2023. The sequence goes on along the minus strand of JAUJYZ010001002.1, from coordinate 152,919 downwards.
TTTTTATCTATGCTCACCGACACATATATACATAGTCTCCCTCGTCACGCAACTGTCAGTCATTGTCATGTCCCTCCTCACGCAACTGACATTGTCCTTGTCATAAGCCCGAGTGTACGCTCATTGAGCGTCTTGTTATTATTATTATCACGAAATAAAAAGCTGCTATAAATGAAACTCAATCACGACTACGACAAACTATTGCAAATCAGTTCAAAGCTATATAATATAATAATGACTTTATGAATTCTCCCCATGGGGCTTTTCAGAATTGGGAAAAACTAAGTAGCACTCAGTTGATGTAATATATTCATAGAATCTATTGTATTCTATTGTCGTTCTATCTATTGTTTTATGTGTTATTGGTTATATTTTTATGAATATATTACATCAACTGCGTGATACGTAGCAACACCCTTTCAGAATTACTCATCAACAGGAGGGAATTTTGTTTGCGCATGCGCGGCCTGTTAGGTGATTTCAACATGCTTCGTGACTTGGTTGACGGCGAATTAACTGAGGTTTATTTTAAAACGCTTTTATTGCTACTTCTAAACCCAGAATCGGACTTCACCACCACCAGAAGCTGTACAGACACTTAGCTATTGCAAATAATAAGGAAATAACACAATTGGACTTCAATATATTGTTTTAAAGAACTTTATATCCGACTACAAGTGAACTACTCTTTAATTGTTGACAAAATGGCGTGATTCTATTAGCCATTACCAAAACGAGCAAGGGACTGGGACCAAGTCCGTAAAACTAATTCAATAAGAAACTAGCAAAAATGGGCATCATTTTCTGAGAGAGCAGATCAAGCTTAGCTAGTCTGGAAAGTTTGTGAACTTCGGCTTAATATTGACGATGCTAGAGGGCATCAAAGATGTCTATTTTCCCATACAAACTCTGTAAATTTTTGACGTTGTCCAGCCAAACCATACATTCACTGTAAAATTTTGGCTGGACAACACAATTTCAAACATTTATAATTCCGTCAGAATTCGCTCAAATCGCATCACACTTTGCACAGATACTAATAATTTCAACATGCTGTTTGATGTCATGAACTTAATTTCGTAATTGCATTAGTTCTAATAAACTCGTTCCCAGTCCCCTGCTCGTTTAGGTAATGGCTAATTCACAAGCAATATCTTCGTGTTCGATTATTCCAAGCGCCAGAGAAGATCTGCTGCAAAATTAGTGACAATGATAAGTAATGACATGTTCGTCGAGAAACTCCTCCGAAACATTAGCAAAACGCGACGATGAAGCCGACATTTTGTTTGTTTACCTCTGCTCGCGGGGTCTATGAGCTGATAGACCACTAGTAGCCAACCAATCAGATTGCAGGATTTGTGATAGACCACTGGATGGTTTATGCTATAACATGAGATATGGATTCTTGATATCGGAGAATGAAAAAAGCCAAATCGCATATATTTATATTCTAGCAAATAAATATTTTTGCCGATTTGTGTCTGAATTGATTACTATATATAAAAGCCGTCTTTCTGTCTGTCTGACCGCGATCAAACCGTTCAGCGGCCAAACGCATGCTCGTGCAAAATTCCCCGTCCCGTCTTCGTATAACCAACTTTCGTTTATTTGTTTCAAAGCTCTTGGAGCGTAAAAGAATCATGAATCCAGAAGTTACGGCAGGTAAGTCCACGGTTTATACCAAGAGTAAAAATACTTCATTTTATGTCGAATATCTCAAGAAAACATTGAAAACTAACAAATCTAATTGACTCAGAAAACATGAGTTAATTATCATAATCACCCACAAAGCACAAAACATTTTACTTTTCGAAGGTTTTTTACCGTCACAATTGTTGAAATTTCCAGATCTGACAGCGCTAGATCAGCTCTCTACTTCTCCCAAACTCTAGACTTGCTCCAAGTCTCGTTCGGTTTTCCCCCACGAAGTACGCTGTTCGGGCTTCCTGTGTTTGCTTGGGCTTCAAGCCAACTCCCAGTCATGCTTGCATCAGGCTATGCAAACATGGAAAACGTTTTATATAAGTTTATGAGTATTTTAATATTGATTAATTCTGCTTGGTACGTTTCTTGTGTTCAACATTTACTGGGATTCTCTTCAACCATTTTTTCGAGAAATAAGTTAATCACGATTCTGATACTGAAAAATTAATTTAATCAGTTTTGAAATATTTCATGCCGCATATATGAATACACTAATGTACCATAGTAGTGGCTATAGTACAATTGACATGGTATACACGTACCCTAGCTGCTATTAATGTACACTGTACACTAATGTACCATAGTAATGGCTATAGTACAATTAACATGGTATCCACGTACCCTAGCTGTTATTAATGTACACTGTACACTAATGTACCATAGTAGTGGCTATAGTACAATTAACATGGTATCCACGTAACCTAGCTGCTATTAATGTACACTGTACACTAATGTACCATAGTAGTGGCTATAGTACAATTGACATGGTATACACGTAACCTAGCTGCTATTAATGTACACTGTACACTAATGTACCATAGTAGTGGCTATAGTACAATTGACATGGTATCCACGTAACCTAGCTGCTATTAATGTACACTGTACACTAATGTACCATAGTAATGGCTATAGTACAATTAACATGGTATCCACGTACCCTAGCTGTTATTAATGTACACTGTACACTAATGTACCATAGTAGTGGCTATAGTACAATTAACATGGTATCCATGTACCCTAGCTGCTATTAATGTACACTGTACACTAATGTACCATAGTAGTGGCTATAGTACAATTGACATGGTATCCATGTACCCTAGCTGCTATTAATGTACACTGTACACTAATGTACCATAGTAGTGGCTATAGTACAATTGACATGGTATACACGTACCCTAGCTGCTACTAATGTACACTGTACACTAATGTACCATAGTAGTGGCTATAGTACAATTGACATGGTATCCACGTACCCTAGCTGCTATTAATGTACACTGTACACTAATGTACCATAGTAGTGGCTATAGTACAATTAACATGGTATCCACGTAACCTAGCTGCTATTAATGTACACTGTACACTAATGTACCATAGTAGTGGCTATAGTACAATTGACATGGTATCCACGTAACCTAGCTGCTACTAATGTACACTGTACACTAATGTACCATAGTAGTGGCTATAGTACAATTGACATGGTATACACGTACCCTAGCTGCTATTAATGTACACTGTACACTAATGTACCATAGTAGTGGATATAGTACAATTGACATGGTATCCACGTACCCTAGCTGCTATTAATGTACACTGTACACTAATGTACCATAGTAGTGGCTATAGTACAATTGACATGGTATATACACGTACCCTAGCTGCTATTAATGTACACTGTACACTATAATGTACCATAGTAGTGGCTATAGTACAATTGACATGGTATCCACCCTAGCTGCTATTAATGTACACTGTACACTAATGTACCATAGTAGTGGCTATAGTACAATTGACATGGTATCCACGTACCCTAGCTGCTATTAATGTCATCTTTATTTTCCATTCTTTTACCACAGCTGCACATAAGGAAAGTAATTATGGTAAGAAGGCAATGTTATCTCCATTTGTACTGTTCCAGTTGTATAGTTTAGATAAAGGGTGTCCATATCCACTGGATATAGATAGTAGGGCCGACTAAGAGGATGCCCAAATTAAATGAATAAGTCTGTCTGTCCCCTTTCCACTGAACTTCCAAATGAAGTGCTGAGTGTGAAAACTGCTTTCCTTTTGTAAATCAAACTACTAATTAAAAGCACCCAACCCACCTAACTAACAGTATCAGAAAGCAAGCAAACAAGAAAGCAAACAAGCACTGAAGAAAGCAAGCAAAGCAAGCAAACAAACAACAAGCAAGCAAGCACTCAAGCAAGCAAACAAACAAGCAACAAACAAGCAAGGCAGCAACTTACAAACAAAATAACATACAAACATATATTAAACAAACCACAAAATGACCAAATTAAAAATAAAAACAGCACTATATTTCACCAAAATTTTCGCTAATTCTCGTTTATTCGTTCTGGCAGAATTGAAATACTCACTGGCCATTCTCTTCCTGGTTATTTGTGTTGTGTTGCTTCTCGTGGTGATCGTCTTGACAGCCTGTTTGGTAGAAACGACGAAAGAGGAGAGTGTAAGTATACTCTAGCCTCTAGTCCCTCTCTCTAGGGGACGGGAGAAAGAATGGGCAAGTCCTCGGTCCGGAACCCTCTACTTGGTTGAGTTGAGTTTGAGTTGAGTTTGAGTTGAGTTTGAGTTGAGTTTGAGTTGAGTTTGAGTTGAGTTTGAGTTGAGTTTGAGTTGAGTTTGAGTTGAGTTTGAGTTGAGTTTGAGTTGAGTTTGAGTTGAGTTTGAGTTGAGTTTGAGTTTGAGTTGAGTTTGAGTTGAGTTTGAGTTGAGTTTGAGTTGAGTTTGAGTTGAGTTTGAGTTGAGTTTGAGTTGAGTTTGAGTTTTGAGTTGAGTTTGAGTTGAGTTTGAGTTGAGTTTGAGTTACCGTTGAGTTACCGTTGAGTTACCTTTGAGTTAACCAAAAATTATTATATTTTTGGAACAATGTCTTACAGCGTTGTTTGAGATTCCCCAAGGGGGAGTATTGCCTATGGTGGCCTGGGGAGGGGGTGGGGGGTGGATATGGTAAGGGAAACTGTTTATATTCTGGTATGTTAAAGGTCGTGCTACTGAATAACTCGAACTTAATAGAGAATAGATTGAAATTTATGGCACTTTTTAAACGGGCCGCTTCTCAATATATTATCAATAAAATTAACTTTGGCTTTGGCGAACGAACTTTCAACGACAGTAGTTTTCTCGAACAAAGGCATAGCGAAATGACTTCAAAATAATCTAGTGGCCGTTGTGCACGATGTCTTCGTGTGTGACAAATGCAGTGACCAGTGCCGCCGTTTATCCCCGGGGAGGGGGGGGGGGGGGGGGGGGGGGGGGGGGGGGGGGGATACTCCCAATAATTACATGATATATATGTGCGGCGGTACAGGGTCCAGGTTTTTGGCCATTTTATTCTCTAATCCAGGTTAAATGAACGCATAAAAATCATTAATCCAGGTTATAGCCTAAAAACATTTATTAATTTTTAATCATTTGTATAATGTGGTATCGGCGTTTCAGTAAAACTAGCGAACAAAAATAATGGCGTCAGTCAGACGTAAAGTTGTTCTAGTGTTAGTCTGGCAAAATATCCTGACGACTGCATCGTATCAGATCGTAAATAAAAATTCGTAAATCCAGGGTTTTTTATTTGGGAAATTCGTAAATCCAGGTTTTCGAGTGACAAATTCCAAAAACAGGGTCCAGGTCTGAACATCTCGCCGTACATACCTAACCAGGGGCGTAGCGTGCATATACGCCCGTACGCACGTGCGTACAATTTAAAATCCTTAATATATGTATATATTATAAAAAACATAAAAATATTGAAAATAAAATGAAATCTAGGACAAAATCTTAACAGCTCACGGCAGATTACTTGCTGGAAACTACTCACAGAAGGCAGGAAAATGCTATTTTGGAGACCCTATACCTCAAAAAAAGTTTCGGGGAGCATACCCCCGCATCCTACTACGAGCTCGCACCTTCGCCGCTCGTCAGATTGTGTCCCCCAATACATTTCCCCTTTCAGTCAGTCATTGTAGGCATGTATAATGATGATTGTAGTTAGTACAGTTCCAAACAAAATAAATACCAAAAAACTGGCTTCGCCTCGGGTTATTATATCGCTATATATAACGGTAGCGGTATATATAACCTGTTTACATAAATCCTTTAACCAATACTCATAAATCATTTACACAACCTTTACATAAATCCTTTTCTGAATCCTTTATATAACCTTTACATAAATCCCCCCATAAAACTGAGTGATAAATGCATTTTACTATGTATTTATGTAGCGAGAAAGTCCGCTGGAAAACGAAGAAAATGGTATTTCCAAGGCTCTAGATTTCTAAATTTTCAGGGGGGGCATGCCCCCTCACCCCCCTAGAAGCTCACGCCTTCGGCGCTCGTTGCTATGTGCGTACATTGCAAAAAAAGCACGCTACGCCCCTGCTAACCATTTTTTAACCAAGTACCCCCCACCCCCCACCCCCCGGGCGTTTATCAGACGGAATCGACCTCGCTTCTCGCCTGATAATTAGGCGATAACAAGCTTATCTATGCTACACGTGGCTCGCATCTCAGGTCACGTCTATGTCATACTTCTACTTGCATTTCATTTAAAATTTGTCAGATTTGCACTTTAAAGAATTCATATCGCTACTTTCGGCCTGATCTCTGCACTTGCTGGTTCTTGGGACTGTATTTTCATTCTCTTTACGTTATTGTACTTCGTCAACCTTCGGCTAGCTTACAATCTTTATACGTTCTAAAAGGCTGCACACGAAATCATCTGATTATAAAACACTCTCACTACTGAGTCAAAAACAATCGATCTCTCCTGTTTCTTAGTCACATCCTAGTTTCTCTCTTACAATGCGTGATTGTCTATTACCTTCCATTGTTGTGCGTGATTTTAGTAGTTTTAGTAGGCTTATACAATTATATAATGTTTCCGACAAAGGGGTCATTGATTGGTGTTGGCTGAAGTACAGTACTGTATACAAAAGGGTAGAACTGTCATTCTTGTATTTCAATGGTCGTTTCTCTTGCTGGAACAGATTCAGGTAATCATCATAAAAAAATATCGGCTACTAAAAAAATTGCTACTCAAATGAAAAAGGTTAAAAAGCAACAAAATCTTACACATGGTTAAAAAAAAACCCGGGAAAAAAACTCAGTGACTGATCGCCTCGTGGATCCACACTACTTTGATGTTTTGACGAAATTCATAATCAAATGCAATAAAAGAACATACACATACTAAACTGGTGATGTCAATTTGTTAAATATGAAAGAGTAAGACCAGCGAGTATTCCTTTCCCACTGACCGGGATATATAAAACACAGAGTGCCAGATGCGAAATGACTTTGGGGCGGTCTGTTAACTGAGTTTGCGGTGGCCAGCCAAATGCAATTATCCCAGCGCGTTTTTAACAGCTTCAGTACTGAAGCGCAACTGCATGATTTCAAGATAATTAAATTGCCTTTTTGTGTTTTCACATATCAATCATGTTCTATTTTGAGCTTCTGGGGGTTACTCCCAGTTGGCTATATAGGTATGTACCGCCCGATAGGGTAGGGTTTTCGAGTCCGCTTTCACCCACCCCAAAAAGATCCCTTATCCATTAATATGGTACCTGTTTTGACGTTCGGGACGGATTAATTGGTCCTTGTATAAGGTCGCAAATTTGGGCTTAAAATGGGTAGCAATGTTCTCAATAGGAGTTCGATTTTCGGAACCGTTGGGCGGGACAGCACTATCCTAAATAATTTGCAGGACATACTCCTCCCATTCCCCCCACCCCCCTCCCTCCTAAGCACACCCCTGCTGACCACAACATACAAATCGGGGATGCTAAATCGCTCTCGTGAATTAACATGAATATGACTGGTTACTACATTCTGCACTCAATTATAGCCAACACTCAACAATTATTGGCAGAGCGATAAAGGCCTGTACGCATTAACAAAAGACGAACTAACAAACTAAGCCCGCAGTAGCGCCGGACACCAGGAAAACCACGCCGCAAAGCAGTGCGGATAAGATAATGCACTCAATCACTTTCTGCAGAATTTAGCTAGTCCAGCAATTCGTTGTTCATCACTCACTAAATCCATAATCAACAAAACAGGCAAGAATTTTACGAAATGTACGTCTTTCTTTGGCCCAAAAGTAAAATGTGTACAATGTACAACTTCTGCAACTTGTCAAGAGTTTGTCCGGATGTGACGCCATTATAATTATATATTATTATTATTATTATTATTATTATTACTATTATTATTATTATTGTTATTATTAATATTATTATTATTACTATTACTATTACTATTATTATTATTATTATTATTATTATTATTATTACTATTATTATTATTAGTTGTCAAAGATATGGACGGCACCTGAGATGCGAGCCACGTGTAGCATAGATAAGCTTGTTATCGCCTAATTATCAGGCGGGAAGCGAGGTCGACTCCATCTGATAATCAAACGTTACTAAGGGTGCGTTCGATTGACCTTATTCCGGAATAGGAATACTTGGAATAATACGGAATGTCCGTTCAATTGAGTCTGTTCCGATTCCGGAATAAGCGGAATATATTCCAAACATTCTGAGAATGCTTGGAATATTCCGGAATAATGACGTCATCCGTCTGTCCCAGAATCTGGAATTATTCCTATTCCGGAATAATGTCAATCGAACGCACCCTAAGGTTTACCATCACTGCATTTGTCACACACGAATTATAAGTTATCGTGCACAACGGCCACTCAACGAATTCGCTAGATTATTTTGAAGTCATTTCGCTATGCCTTTGTTCGAGTAAAACTACTGCCGTTGAAAGTTCGTTCGCCGTTAACGTTTTCATGATTCTTTTTCTTTGTGTCAAAGTTGATTTTATTGATAATATATTGAGAAGCGGCCCGTTTAAAAAGTGCCTTATATTTCAATCTATTCTCTATTAAGTTCGAGTTATTCAGTAGCACGACCTTTAACATACCAGAATAATAGTTTCCCTTACCACCTCCCTCCCCTCTCCCCAGTCCCCAGGCCACCATAGGCAATACCCCCCCTTGGGGAATCTCAAACAACGTTGTAAGACATTGTTCCAACAAAAAACAAAATTTGGTTAACTCAAAGGTAACTCAACGGTAACTCAAACTCAACTCAAACTCAACTCAACCTCTAACTCGATCGTTAATCTATCTCCTTGGTTGGAGTCGATTTGAGTGTATATAGCTAATTGCATAATCGTTGTCGGGTCGAAAATCATAAATCATAGAAGCTGAGACCGCAAGGATGGATGGGAAATCAGTTCATGACCCGCATTACATACATATATATTCAATGTTCTCATAGTTTTGAAGGTATATGAGCTATTTAACTAAGATACTACAAGTCTAGATAAAAAGGTCGATGATTTGACGGTGTTATTTGAGAGTTTTAATTTCCCAGAATTCCTTTTGGTCATAGCTTTCATGATTTTCAACCCGACAACGATTATGCAATTAGCTATATACTCAAGCGCGTTCCACCCATCTTTGCGTTAATAAACCATTAAATTTAAATATTTATGTGTATCCTTCAAAGGGAACCACGGATCGGTATTATATATAGATAATTTTCTCGTACTCAGACCCCTCTCGTCACTTTCCTGATGAGCAAGGGACTGGGTACAAGAATAGTGCTCAGACGGCCATCATGTTCACAGAATCCACTGTACAAAACAAGATGGCAGCTGTACATTTTACCACAATCCTTTGCGCGCCTAAATCAATACCACTTACATACAAGACTCCCAGACTCACTTTCTATCCGCTCCGACAAGCAGAAGTCGCGGAGGAAAGAGAGTCCGGGATTGGACTAATACGATCCCCATAAACTCAAAGGCGCCCGTTGGCCAACCCCTCCCCCAAAGTTGTGAGCCTGCGATGTACATCAGCGGCAACGTAATGAATATTTACAGCCGATTGTGGTAAAATGTACTGAAGTGGATGACAATCGATTGAATTGTTTTTTGTTTTATTATAGAAAATCTAGTACACATCAACTGGATAGCAAGTACGACGTAACCTACGATACCGGGAGAGATGCCCGACTGTCTGTAGACAAAGCACCTGACTTCAACAACAGCGTATATTGCGACAATAAAGGAATCGAGCTAAAAAACGTCTGAATGAATTGTACCGCAAAACCGTCTGAGCCTGCGTATTTTCTCCTTGGGGGTCAGCGGTATTCGCTATTGAACATTTATAGAATGCGTGCGCATAACTTTTAGGATAGACTTAAATTGTACGTATTGATAAAACTTTGAATTAAACGCTATAATTTTAGGTGTGACGGCTTTCAGTTGTTGTTGTGACGCAAATCACTGAGCATCAACCTGCAGGTCAATATTTACAGATGACTGATGATGATGATTATGGTGATAATATGATGATAGATGGTGGTGCTGAGGTCCCCTCCCCTCCCCCCATAGACCCCAGGATTCCAATGTGTTGCCATGCGTCGCACGCATCAGTTTACACACGAGCTAAAATCATTTATAATTATTTTGCAAAAAAAAAGAAGAAATATGTAAACAATTCCAAAAAACAAAACAAACAAACAAGATCATAAATGCATAGAGACTTTATTATTATTATTATTATTATTATCATTATTTATATTATTATTATTATTATTATTATTAATATTATTATTAAATATTTTAAATAGGTTTGAAATAAGAAGTCATCAAAACAAAAGGTCTAATTGCTGTATCATTCTTTTGAGAAGCCATTTCAAACACTCGCTCACCACTTATCCATTATGGATTTTTTTGAATAGTACAATATCCTTTCTGCTGCCTTATTAGCATTAAGGTATGGACACGCCCTCCCTGTCGAATAACCAACAGGGAGTAGCACGGAGTGCTAATAAGTCAGCCAAGGTAGGGGTGGTGGGGGGGGGGGGGGGGGGGGGGGGGGGTGGGACGACTTTGTTCTTACTTCCGAACGTTGCGAACAGACGCCTTTGCATAATTAAGTTGGTCTTAAATAATGCTAATGACGTCATCATAAAGTATCATGAATATTCAATGAAGTTTGAATAGTACAATATCCTTTCTGCTGCCTTATTAGCATTAAGGTATGGACACGCCCTCCCTGTCTCATCTCTTAGTACCGAGTAGCCCTAGGCCTCACACTATACGCTTTGGATGCTTCACATTCTGGTTTTGTCTGACATACTCTGGTTGGTCTTCCCAATCCTTAATAAATCCCCTCCCCCCATATTCAAGCTTTCCCGCTGAATACCTTCTTTCTGTACGACGTCTAAAGCAATAGCGAGGCAGCTGAATATTATGCAGCCATTATCTGCCATGAACCGAATGTGCGCGTACTTTAGCCTGTCAAGTTCCATCTAGAACAATAGACATCAATTTGACTCAGGGAAAGGCTGACGCATCACAACATGTCTCGTGCAGCTCACGGCTGTAGCGCGCATACTTGTGACATTGGTCTATAAAACCGGAGAACTATCTCTACCATATACTGCTGTATATAATAATAATATATTCATGTTGCCTAGAGTTTGTTTGGGTCTCCCTCAGTCATTGCAAAGGTTCGTGTGAAGCCAATAACTGATTCGTTCTGTCCCTGGTATGATTCATCATACCGCTCTGCTAACGAATCCCCAGACCTTAACACCTGCTCCATACTGATGTAATGACGTGCTGTACCTGCAGTCCTCCAGCCAACGTGGCTCGTCACTGTTCAGTTCCAATTCCGCTCCACCCGTTGCTAGAGAAATTGCACAACCACTTCTCAATCCATGCATGCAGCGTAATTTTGCTACTTTCATATACTGATGAGGCGCAGATCGCTAAACGATTCTGAGCTGCAGGCGAATCCAGTGGTGCAGTTGAAACCTCTCCCGCAAGTTTTAAAGGCCTAAACCGATAACACTCGCGTAATGGAATAAACCATTAGCTCGCCAACCGCCATCGGTACACTTCGATACCTGTGCCCGGACATATAACCGAGGGAAGCCAACTGAAGGCACGAACAGTCTCGGCACCAAATGCTAGGTGGCCACAGTAAATTTAAACAAAAACAGTTATTATAATTTCTGTAGAGTTTGTTAATTTCTTCCATTTAAAATCTTTAATTGAAATCCCATAAGTCCCAAGGTGTTGAGAATGGTACCAAACCATATTTTTGTTGGGCATAGGATGGCTTCCTTTGAACCTTGTCTGGCTAATATTTTAATTTTAAAATTCCTTGGAGGAAATCGCTTTTGACATTGGCCACCGCGATAGTAAGGGAAATAGCAAGGCACCACAATCGTAATTGCTGCGCGCGTAGCGACACTAATCGTGACGGGATCTCCGTGTTCTATATATACGGTAGTCCCTACCAGCAGCAAGTCGCGCTCGTTGTCTACTTTTGATCGATGTTTATTCAAGCGAAATAACCAGGTAAATGTATAAATGTGTTTTATTTTTATTGTTTACCAAACACAACTTTATTCGTTGCTGGAAGCATTCATCAAGGTCACGAACGAATTAGAGTGATTTTTAGCCCTGCTGTTGTGCTCAGTCGTGTCCAGTTTGACGATGGAATACGTGTACAGTCGATCAGATACTGACACAAGGAGACAGCATGTATTTGATTGTTCCTTGATAGACAAACCATCCCGCCGGCCAGATACGATATCGCGCACTTATCTATACCAGAGCAGAGCTACCAAAGCGAACTCACCGTTTAAATAGTCGTCATCCCATCGTCGCAACTACTCAATAACCGTTAACTGGGTTGAGGCAAATCAAATCAAAACAATCGCCTATGTATTGAATTTATGCTTACACTTTCCAGTTACATGTAATAAATATATCGATTAAATTTAGATATATCTGTTATATCGTGTCATTATCACCCTGGTGGTCCCGCTGGACATTAGAATCCAAGACCATAAGGTCTAGGATATGGACGAACACGCCACGAAACCCCCTTTCGATCGCCTCCCAGTGCCGCATTTCAGTTCCAGACTGATTGAGTCCGCTTTAGACAATACACCTGAGAATCTGCTGGGTTACTGCTTGAGAGAACGTACAATAGTTCCAACAGGAGGTTTCTTTGCGTCACCAACCGGAATATGAACACGCCCCAAGTGTGAAGTACGGTTTGGGTATCGACCTGTACATCGCTACAGCCCACGTCTTTGTATTTTTAAATTATTCGCCTTCGCCAAACTCGGTTCCTGAAAGACCCCGAGCATCAAATCACCCGGTTGGTAATGGATAACACCGGTCCAGCGAGACGAGGAGGCACCTGTAGACACTGAAAGTGCCCAGTGTTTCTCGGTCCTCCACGGAATGCTTGTCCGGCCCAGAGATCGACAAATCGCGCAGCAATGCACAATCTCGGCTTATAGATGGCTCGACAGTAATAGGGAGTATTATGTATGGAGGCGCTACTTCCCCAAGACTGTTACGGCCCCCGTTCTTATAATCGTTGATTGAACGCTTCACTGATTAACTCAGTAAACCTCTTACACGACTGACGATTCTTATACACCTTTAAGATCACCTCCAAATGGACGAATAAAGGATCGAATATCCACCCCTATAGAAACCCATTCGCCAACTTCCACTCCGTTTTTATAACCTACTAAGATGATTTACACAGGTGCGCGTGGACTTCGGCCCACTCGATTCTGGGTCCCGAAAAGGGACACTCGCGATTGACTTAACATCTCCTGCTAACACACTCCATATTAACAAACAGTTCCCTTATTCCTGTCATCCCCTCCGAACTCGGACTCCCATCCGATAATATCCATTTCACTTTTCCAGACGGATACGTCCCTCCCACTTGAGATTGTTTCAATTCCATCAACGTGGGTTTTTTTCTAGGCTAAAACATGAGACAAATGCAAGGTATTAATCGAACTACTGAAACAAATGGATGGGAACCCAAGTTCAGAGGAGATGACAACCACTGCCCGACGAATCGTAGCAACAAGGGAATGCCCTAGAGGACAAAACGCTTGCGGTGTCATCCCTCCTTACCTGGTTAATGAAACAAACAAAACTTTGATACCCCACAGAGTAAAGGACTACCAGTTATCAAATCAACAGAGCCCATTTTTTGTTTTTGTTTAATCCACTATAAATCATCACTATTAATCACTGCCCTATCATAACAAAGTAAGCCTTATCATCGTCGATGAGGAGATTACAACCAATCAAGATGGTATTGGCCCTCTTGACGCAGTCGCGGTCAAAATGGCCTGGTTGTCCGCACGAGTAATATTGCTGGGGTTGCCGCCCCTCTATTTAGGGAGCTAGCCCCTCTACCTCCATATAGTACAGGAATACCAGCGCGTCCGGCCAAATGATCTCCTCTGTCGCGAGCTCTCAGCCGTTGACTGTCTACGAATGGCCTACTCGATGACTTTTGTCACTGCAGCCTCCTCCTTTTCCGCCACCAGCTTCAATAATATCGACAGCATATAACGCATCACGATTATCTCTTATTACTACGTGAGCTCACCCACGTGAGCCCACACAGTGCATCACGATTTCCCCAATTTTACGTGAACCCACACAGTGCATCACAATTTTCTCCGTAAATTCTACGCGAGCCCACACAGTTCATTACGATTTTTTCGTAAATCGTACGTGACAGTTTTCTTCGTAAATCTGACGTGAGCCCACACCGTGCATCACGATTTTCTCCGTAACTTCTGCGCGAGCCCACACAGCGCATTACGATTTTCTCCGTAAATCTTACGTGAGCCCACCCAGTTCATCGCCATTTTCTCCGTAAGTCGGACGTGAGCCCACACAGTGCATCACGATTTTCTCCGTAAATCTTACGTGAGCCCACACAGTTCATCGCCATTTCTCCGTAAATCGGACGTGAGCCCACACCGTGCATCACGATTTTCTCCGTAACTTCTGCGCGAGCCCACACATCGCATTACGATTTTTCCGTAAATCTTACGTGAGCCCACACAGTTAATCGCCATTTTCTCCGTAAATCGGACGTGAGCCCACACAGTGCATCACGATTTTTTTCCGTAAATCGGACGTGAGACCACACAGTGCATCACGATTTTTTCCGTTGAATCTTACGTGAGCCCACACAGTGCATCACGATTTTCTCCGTAAATCTTACGTAAGCCCACACAGCGCATCACGATTTTCTTCGTAAATCTTACGTGAGCCCACACAGTGCATCACGATTTTCTCCGTAAATCTTACGTAAGCCCACACAGCGCATCACGATTTTCTTCGTAAATCTTACGTAAGCCCACACAGTGCATCACGATTTTCTTCGTAAATCTTACGTGAGCCCACACAGCGCATCACGATTTTCTTCGTACATCTTACGTAAGCCCACACAGCGCATCACGATTTTCTTCGTACATCTTACGTAAGCCCACACAGCGCATCACGATTTTCTTCGTAAATCTTACGTGATCCCACATAGCGCATCACGATTTTCTTCGTAAATCTTACATGAGCCCACACGGTGCATCACGATTCTTCCGTAAATCTTACGTGAGTCCACACAGTGCATCACGATTTCTGAAAAGAAAAAACATTTTCCGAGTGTTAAATTACGTGAGCCGTACAACACCACGCTGTTCAAATTCCACTAATAAACATATTTAGACTTACACTTGATTAAACGGGTGGGTCCCTTATAACTGTTAACGTAATTACCAATTCAAATTGTGATAGGGAGTTTCCCTCGGTAGATAACCACCATTTGAAACTACTAAAAGAACAAATACCGGTTTAAACCCATCAGAATGTGAAACGAAGGGACAATTCCACTGATTAGGGCAATGAAGCAAATCCCTCGTGTAAGAAATTTCGCAACTCGATCCAACAGAAACTAACGGACAAAATATCACAATCATATTCCCAACTCTCACCAATAAAACACACAATTTTGGTTGGCAAAGTCACGACAACAGAATCTTAAACCATTACCCAAAGATTCAAGACTTGCCTGATTGCCTTCCAAGGCAGCCGCATCAGAAACCGAATTCGTAGCTGGCGTCGTGGGACCTCGTGGCGCTAGTGATTCCACTCACCACCGGCGGAACTTAACCAAAGAAGCATTTGTATTCACAGGACTCGACCAACGAAGCTGTGTCTTGCTGATTCAAGACTCTTACAGTCCGTCTAATCTCAGTAATTGCTTCTGGATCCGTTGCCGGACGCGCTGAAGACATCACGACCAGTTCTTCTGACGAACGTTGCGAACAGACGCCTTTGCATAATTAAGTTGGTCTTAAATAATGCTAATGACGTCATCATAAAGTATCATGAATATTCAATGAAGTTTGAATACGCTGTGAATACGGCCTCGTGTGGACGGTCGAATCCGTATATGTTTTAATACGTTGACGTCACGGTATCGGATCCAGTCTTTACCGCGCGGATTCATCGACAGTATTCACCGGATACGTGTGGACGGGAGGCCAATCCGCATCGAAAAAGTTGAGTTGCGGATTCAAAGATAACCGGGTACGTGTGAACGGGCTATTACGATTCGAATACGCTACATGTGGACGCGAATTTGTTTTAATCTGCATCGAAAAAGTTGCGGATTCATAAATTTCCGGGTACGTGTGGACATCAGTTTTTAAAACAAACACTATACTCAGTCGGAGAGGTGGCTCATTGGGGCCAAGAATGCACCAAAGCAATTATTATGTTCTTTTCTCAGGAGACTCAACAACAACAATTCAGATGATCATTCATTATTAATTAATTCGTTTGAGAAGCCATTTCAATCACTCTGGCATTTACGTGTTTCATTTGGATCATCAAAACCCTCGAAAACAATTGAATCCCATGGTGCCCGCCCCTCGGCCGATTCATTGTCTTCTCGGAGTATTAACACTGAAATGAGTGTTTGAACTTCTAACTCGGAGTAGCCAGTTCTTGTTGAAAACCAACGGAAAACCAACTTTCGTTTATTTGTTTCAAAGCTCTTGGAGCGTAAAAGAATCATGAATCCAGAACTTGCCATTTTGGTGGCTTTCCTTTTAGCGGTGACTTCAGTTGCTACGGCAGGTAAGTTCATGAAAATACTTTATTTTATGTCGAAACCGGCTTCAAGAAAATATTGCAAATTAACAATTCTAATAGACTCAGATAACTTGAGTTCAATATTGGGTGAGAGCCTGAAGGTCGTCAGTATACTTCAATATTTGTTCACGAGTGAAGTATTTCATTGTCCACAATGTTAATTGTTGTATGAGACATACTCTTGGTATAATTAGGTCTATATTGAAATTACTTACTATCCTAAAGCGGCATTTTGTTCAGTATATGATTCTTTGTTGGACTTTTCTGCTTTAATTCCATCCTTTCTACCTTCTTCTTTCCTTCATTCCCTCCGTCTTTCTCTTTCATTTTTCTCTCTGATGTCTTCATCTGTTTGTTCTTTCTCGCTCTCTCCGCTCTAGTTTTAGTCTCTCTTTCTCACTTTAAATAAGTTTTCTAGCAACAGCTTATGCAATACTCCTTTTCACAGTTCCCGGTGCCATCTTGAAAGGTAGCCGTGCCTTTGCATCGAAGCGAGAATGGCGGTGACCTTGCAATGATAGAGACCTTTTTTAACACCTTGGACAATTATTCACTATCTATCACTATGTCTCTATCACTGCAAAGTCACCGCCAGTCTTGCTTCGATGCAAAGGCACGGCTACCTTTCAAGATGGCGCCGAGAACTGTGAAAACGAGTATTACTTATTAACACTGATATTTCGTATTATTTTACAGATGAGGGTGGAAAAGGTGAGTGTGACTAAAAGTTCAGTCTATATATACTTAATTAATCATTAATACACAATCCTACGTTGTCCGCTTGTAAAATGTTTAAGCTTAGCAAGTTGCGTATCAAAGTTCCTGATCGGCTCCCGTTTATAGCAATTAGAACAGATTTCGTGTGAAAAACGTACGGCACGGATGTACGTACCGTGATGTGATGTCACGCAATCATCACGCGTAACTTTTTGAGAAATATAATCTGGACAGAGAAGTCGGACGGAGTCGGAGAAGTTTTGAGATGATCGTTGGATGATATTTCAGACGGTCTCTACCGTCCATCTTCAGACTTTATTGCCGGCTACTGAAGTGAATTTACATAGAAACATCATCCAACGATAATCTCTAAGTTTCTCGTCATTCCCACTTCCTACCTCATTCAAATTACTTAAAATAATTAAGAAGAAATAACTCCACGCTACAACACCAAAATAATAATAATAATAATAATAATAATAATAATAATAATAATAATAATAATAATAATAATAATAATAATAATAATAATAATAATAATAATAATAATAATAATAATAATAATCCCACTCCCTGCCACATTAAAATTACTTCTTCATTTTCAGATTACTTGCAAGAACTTGCGATAGGATTCCTTGTGTTGTGTATAGTCATGCTGTTGATTATACTGATCCTTCCCATCGTGCTCTACTGTAAAAGAAACTCGAAAAGAGGCAATTCAATCACGTAAGAGATAGAAGTCCTTATCGGTCATTGTACGGCTGTACATTTAGGACGCTTTGTATTTAACTTGTCCTACGGCTGATTTGAATGATGGGACGCGCTTTGGAACAGCACAAATCAATGGGCGCAAAGGATTATAGTAAAATGTACTGAAGTACAGATGACAATCGAACATTTTTTTTTTCACAGAAAATCTGGTGGTACATCATATAGTCTGGATAACATGTACGATGGAACCTACGATACCGGGACAGATGCCCGACTGTCTGTCGTAGACAAAGCACCTGACTTCAACAACGGCGTATATTACGACAATCAAGGAATCGAACTGAGAAATTTCTGAATGAATTGTATCGCAAAAACTTATGAGCCTGCGTATTATTATTTTCTTCTTTGTGGTCAGCGGTATTCGCTATTGAACATTTATAGAATGCGTGCGCATAAGTTTTAGGCTAGACTAAGCTATTGATAGATTTAAAAACACGTGAATCTCTTGTTTTGATTGGAACTAACTAGCAGCAAGTCCGTTTGTACAGTAAAGCAGTAGTGAAGCCGGTTATTGGGTAGTATGTTAATCACTTTGCAAATACCTGTCAACTATTTATTCATATTTGTTCGTTACATACATTGTTGTTGTGACGCAAATCACTGCGAATCAGTGTTTTTTCACAGACACAGACAGGGAAAGTGAGATGTTAATCAAGCCCTCCCTGATGAAAGCCATCAGTGAGAGAATTCAGTGGCTTCGGCTCTGTAGGAGGTGGACCTCAAGTCAAGAACCAGTTGCACTGACTTCCATGTCAGTTGTAAATATGTTGTTGTTGTTGTTGTTGATGATGATGATGATGATAGTAAGATAAATGCTAGTGCTGGTAGCGCAACCCCTGCGGTCCCTTCGAGACTAAAAATAGTTGCGAAGGAGACTATCAATAGGCCCCGGAAAGTCAAGATAAAAGCTAACTGTCAATCCCCCCTCCCCTCCTCCCATAGACCCCAGGACTCATGCGTGTTGCTATGCGTCGCACGCGCCAGTAACTTTGTGAAATTTATACTTGCTGAATAAAACACACAGAAACCTTGGTCCAACGATCGGCTTGATCTTTGAAAGCCAAGAAACCTTCAAATAACAAACGAGAGAGACTACTAGCTACCAAGCCATCAACGTAAGTTTTGTGCTTTGTTGAGATGATTCGCAATCATTCTAAATTTACTCAACAACATTGCGTTTGGTGATTGCATGACTCGCGGTATTGATATCCGTGTATCTTCGCGAGGCTACGCACTTTACACTTCGTACAGTGCGAGATTTTTAGTGCTATTCATAATGCTTATAATTGAATAGAATATAAGAACCTCTGCTGTGATTTCTCGTTAGTTCTAAATGTTTAATACTCATATTAAGCAAACAGTTATATATTCATGAGTGACCGACTGATGAGCATAGACCAAATCGGCTAACGCAATATTGTACCCAATTCAGATCTTTTGGGAATACGGTTCTTTGTCTGTTGTATTTCGATTTCAATAGAGCATTGATATGGAAATGTTTGGAACAAAAAGCTCTTATTCCCAAAGGTTTTGAATTGGGGTAAAGAATGTAAACATTGCGTTAGCCGAATAGGTCTATTGTCTCATCACGAAATAAAGAGCTGCTATTAAATGAAACTCTTTCACGACTACGACAAACTATTGCAAATCAGTTCTAGAGTTATACTTATCGATCATCATACGATTACGCGTGTTTATTCTAAGTTTCTAACTTTGAGTTGTTCTTGTAGAAAACCCACGTAAAACCAACAGGAGGGAATTTTGTTTGCGCATGCGCGGCCTGTTAGGTGATTTCAACATGCTTCGTGACTTGGTTGACGGCGAATTAACTGAGGTTTTTAAAACGCTTTTATTGCTACTTCTAAACCCAGAATCGAACTTCACCGCCACCAGAAGCTGTACAGACACATAGCTATTGCAAATAATAAGGAAACTAGACGCTCTACTAGCGTGAAGTGGGGCTTCTAACTGAAATGTAGCCTATTTGAACTAAATATAGATATCTTAGTGCGATTAAAACAGTGTTTGGTCGCTCGTTGCGTGACTCGGTAGAACAATATATATGTTTTCCTTGCAATTTCAGTACTGCGATCAGTCACAAACTCAGCGAATCATGAATGACAATGACATAGTTTATTTGGTACCATAAATATATCCATACAAATACAAATAGCGTATATATAAACTAGACATCGCAGAGTGATTAAACAGTGTTTGGATAAAGTGTAAATATGGGTTTATAGGTACCTCGGCTCGGTACCTGAATCACAACTGTTCTCTTCACTGCGTGTATCAACTCACTTCGATTCGTTCTAAGCTCTAAAGAACTCGAAACCCTTTGCAGTACTAGTACTGGATTGATAAATCCATATCTCTATGAATTATTGTGGTTATTTTGAAAACAAGACGACATACTAGTAACCTTCCTCCAACTGACAAGGTTTGTGAAGAAACCATGTTGTTAGAGCCTTCGGTAATTATGCATGACTCGGTAGAACATGCTTTCTTTGTAAAATCGATTTCACAAACTCACCGAATCATAGAAATGACAATGACAATAGTTTATTTGGTGCCATAAATATATCCATAGAGTGCAATTTAGAAAAGCGTGAAATAGTACTAATTTTAAATAGTACTAAATAGTGCTATTTCTATTGTTTTCTATTGTTTCATTAGTGCTATTTAGTACTAATTAGTTATTTAGTTTTCAAGCTTTTCTAACTTGCACTCTACCCGAATACAAATATAAATAAACTACACATCGCAGCGTGATCCACATGCATGGTGACTCGAACAATCATGAACAATATTTGCTGCATTCTGGGCATTCAAATCAGTGATTTACTTACATGTACAACTGAACCGATTTCAAAACTCAGCAAAATAAAGATATATCAGTGTTATAAGCTTACCACAACACACAATTACAGCGGTACAAAGAATAGATATTGACTTCGTTTAGATTTCAATCTTGTGTCAGTTGCGCGATACTGATAGCATATCATTATCTTCTAACTTCTCGTCAATTGTAGCTCCGATATCACTAAAAATATTTGCAGAAAGGGAAATCGAATTATGTTGTAATATTGCCAAATAATAGCTTCAACTTTCTGCAAGTCTGATAGTCCATCACGCGAATATTAAAAAAGTTATGGCCGAAGTTTTATTTCAGACGAATGCGTCTGGAATTTCGACGGAGCCACCTTAAGTACTGAATGCAAATGAAAGTATAGTTGAGCATGCGCACAAGAACTTACTGGAGAATTGTGGGAACATTATTTCTTTGGTTTGGGACATCGGAAGAGCGCCCTCTGACTCCGTGGCACTGCCGCTCTAATGTCCCATAATGCGACAGGTCCTGTCGGATTTATTATAGTGTCGAACCAAATAGAATCCGTCGTACCAAACTGAGTCAAACGCCGCCGATTCATTGTCTTCTCGGAGTTTTGTTCTCCAGATGAAACATTGAAATGAGTGTTTGAACTTCTAACTCTGAGTACTTCTGGTAGAAAACCCACGTAAAACCAACTTTCGTTTCTTTGTTTCAAAGCTCTTGGAGCGTAAAAGAACCATGAATCCAGAAGTTGCCATTTTGGTGGCTTTCCTTTTAGCAATGACTTTCAGTTGCTACGGCAGGTAAGTTCACGGTTAACAAGACTGAAAATAGTTGGTTTTAAAAAACAACTTCTAATAGACTCAGAAAACATGAGTTCAATATTGGGTGAGAGCCTGAAGAGCCTGAAGGTCGTTTTCAGTGAATGGATAGTGTTTGCGCATTGAGACGTCAGTTTAATGCGTTAAACAAGAACTTATTATTATTATTATTATTATTGTTCCGATGAGTGAAGTACTTCAATGTTGTACTTGTCCACAATGTAGTTATATGAGATATACTCTTGGTATAACTGTCTATTATATATTATTATACCGCTATCTGAAAAAATTCAGCGATTTGATTGGTTGAGAGCAGTGGTATTTCAGCGTAATTTGAAATTCCACATGTGAAAATTACAGTTTCCATGGTAACCACCCTCCTGCCTCATGGAAACAAAATGGCGGGACGGTGTTTTCAGTGAATGGATAATGTTTTAGTATGTCAACTGAGAAGCTTTTCTTTGGATGACTCTGCAGAAGGCAGCGGAAAACGATCGATACTAGATTGACGATTGAGTGATGTGTTTTTAGCCATTGTCAAAATCAATGAAAGATCACTACAAAAGGTAATAACTGAAGCCCAGATCACTTTTTACTCTGTGTTTTCATTTTTTGTCTGACTTCGAAAAACGATCGTTATAAGAACACAGATTGTTTATGTTTTTTTCACAGCTGACAGTAAAACTAAACAGTTTGCTGTGTTGTGTTAGTTCAGTCGAGCGTGGTGTACTGTTGCTTGCAAAACTATTTTTCAGATAGTGGTATAAACAAATAATAGCACTCGTGATATTTCAAAATTGTCCCAAATTACTAAAACAATTTCGAAATATCACTTGTGGTATTTATCCCAAATATTACTACAAACCATGCTATTACCTATACAAATTACTGTACTTATTAGCGTATAGCCGTTTTTGTTCAGTATATGATTCTTTGTTGG
The DNA here is from genome assembly GCA_033675265.1 of Actinostola sp. cb2023. Classification (NCBI taxonomy): domain Eukaryota; kingdom Metazoa; phylum Cnidaria; class Anthozoa; order Actiniaria; family Actinostolidae; genus Actinostola; species Actinostola sp. cb2023. Next base: position 130,085 of record JAUJYZ010001002.1, on the reverse strand, counting down.
ACTTTTCTGCTTTAATTCCGTCCTTTCTACCTTCTTCTTTCCTTCATTCCCTCCGTCTTTCTCTTTCATTTTTCTCTCTGATGTTTTCATCTGTTTGTTCTCTCCGCTCTCTCCGCTTTTATAATAATAATAATAATAATAATAATAATAATAATAATAATAATAATAATAATAATAATAATAATAATAATAATAATAATAATATAATAATAATAATAATAATAATAATAATAATAATAATAATAATAATAATAATAATAATAATAATAATAATAATAATAATAATAATAATAATAATAATGAAGAACAGTTATTAGATGCCATGCCTGGTGATAAATGAATTGAGGGTATTCGACTTCGTCAGGCAAAAGAAATAGACAACAAACGTGTATTTAGACGTTTCGCCGGCGAAACGTCTAAATACACGTTTGTTGTCTATTTCTTTTGCCTGACGAAGTCGAATACCCTCAATTCAATAATAATAATAATAATAATATTTACCCAGGGTGACCTAATCAAGACAAAAGTACTGTTATCAAAAAGGGCCCTGCATACAGCAATTAAATTAATATGTTTTTTTAAACATATTAATTAAAATTAAAATTAATTAAAATTAGTTAATTAAAATAAATTAAAATAGTTTTAGTCTCCCTTTCTAACTTCTTCTTTCCTTCATTCCCTCCGTCTTTCTCTTTCATTTTTCTCTCTGATGTTTTCATCTGTTTGTTCTCTCCGCTCTCTCCGCTTTTATAATAATAATAATAATAATAATAAATATAATAATAATAATAATAATAATAATAATAATAATAATAATAATATTTACCCAGGGTGACCTAATCAAGACAAAAGTACTGTTATCAAAAAGGGCCCTGCATACAGCAATTAAATTAATATGTTTTTTTAAACATATTAATTAAAATTAAAATTAGTTAATTAAAATAAATTAAAATTAGTTTTAGTCTCTCTTTCTACCTTTAAATACGTTTTCTAGCACCAGCTTAAACACTGATATTTCTTATTATTTTACAGATGAGGGTGGAAAAGGTGAGTGCATGTGACTAAAAGTTCAGTCTAAATACACAATCCTACGTTGTCCGCTTGTAAAATGAGATAAAGTCACTGCGGCCATGATGTTGGTTGAACAAACAATAGACACTAATGAGCAATCTTTTGTTGAAGTTCAACCAAGATGGCCATCATGCATGCCGGAGTCTCGTGACGTGTGTATTGCAAACCAGCAATTAGAACAGATTTCGTGTGATAAACGTACGGGCACGGCTGTACCGCGTACCGTGACGTGATGTCACGCAATTGTCACGCGTAACTTTTTGAGAAATATAATCTGGACTAGTCGGAGAAGTTTAGAGATGATCGTTGGATGATATTTCGGACGGTCTCCACCGTCCATCTTCAGACTTTATTTCCGGCTACTAAAGTGAATTTACATAGAAATATCATCCAACGATAATCTCTTAAAGTGCTTATGAAGCTTATTTTTTTATTTTGAAAATCGATTACGTATGAAGTGAATAGTGGGATGTTTCAGTATTTTGTGATTTGAGCTTCGCATTTGCGAGTTATAAAGGTTTGAAATCGTGATATGTTAATTCGGTGACGTCAAAGGAGGCATTTGCTGTAACTTATTTATATTTTTTCAAGTAGCATTCTTTTCTGAAATAGAAAAAAAGCTTAATATCATTTATATAAGTTGTAGAAAACTTTTTTCCAGATTAAAAATTGTCAATGATTTGCAAAGGGGCGCTTTTGTATAATAAATGATGCCTCCTTTGACGTCACCGAATTAGCATATCACGATTTCAAACCTTTATAACTCGCAAATGCGAAGCTCAAATCACAAAATACTGAAACGTCCCACTATTCATTTCATATGTAATCGATTTTCAAAATAAAAAAATAAGCTTCTTAAGCACTTTAAGTTTCTCGTCATTTTTATTTCCACTCCCTACCTCACTCAAATTACTCCTTCATTTTGAAGAACTTGGGATAGGATTCCTTGTGTTCTGTATAATCATACTGTTGATTGTACTGATCGTTCCCATCATGCTCTACTGTACTGGAAGAAACGCGAAAAGACAAGACAATTCAAACACGTAAGAGATTCTATTATAGTCCTTTTAATATCGGTGATGATGAAGATGAATTGAAGACTCTATTCCATTTTAATAGGACGCTTTGTACTTGCATAACATAACCTACGGCTGATTTGAATGACGGGACGCGCTTTCGGGAACATTAGAAACGGTGGCAATAAAAATGAACACTGAAATGGGCGCAAAGGATTATAGTAAAATGACAATAATAATAATAATAATAATAATAATAAACTTTATTTCACGAGGGTACATTTAACAGTTTTCACTGATGAACTCATGGCCCTCAAATAATAATTTAAAATAAATAAATAAAATTTTAACCGATTTTTTTTCCCACAGAAAATCTGATGGTACATCATATAGCCAGGATAATGACATGTACGATGGAACCTACGACAAAGCACCTGACTTCAACAACGGCGTATATTACGACAATCAAGGAATCGAGCTCAGAAATGTCTGAATGAATCATACCGCAAAAATGTCTGAGCCTGCGTATTTTCTCCTTTGTGGTCAGCGGTATTCGCTATTGAACATTTATAGAATGCGTGCGCATAAGTTTTAGGCTAGACTAAGTTATTGATAGAATTACAAACACGTGAATCTCTTGTTTTGATTGGACTCAATGAGAACTAACTACCTAGTATTAGTAGAAACCAACTAGCATACTATCACCTGCAATCTGATTGGCTAACGCACTCACTATCTATTGCGTGATAGATAGTGAGTAGCGAAAAAGCCGGCGTTTTGAACAAAAACAAAGCGAAAAATCAATAAATATTGGTATAAAATCGAAGGTGGTATGCTAGTTGGTTTCTCGTTCTCGTTTTCTAGGAGTTGAAATAGTTACAGTCGACGCTACGCGCCTCGTTGACTATTGACGCATAGAAAAATCGAACTCGTAGTATAATTGTTACAGCAAAGTAGTAGTTGTGTAATCAGTAAGTGTAATTGATAAAACTTTGAATTAAACTGCGATATTTTAGTTGCAAATCTTTTTTTTAATTTTTTTAATTTTTTAATTTTTATTTGCCACACAAATGAATCAGTGTTTTTTCACAGACACAGACAGGGAAAGTGAGATGTTAATCTCCCTGATGACAGCCGTCAGTGAGAGAATTGGCTTCGGCTCTGTAGGAGGTGGACCTCAAGTCAAGAACCAATATAGTCCCCCTCACAGTTCCCTGCGCCATCTTGAAAGGTAGTCGTGCCTTTGCATCGAAGCGAGACCAACGTGACCTTGCAATGATATCATTGCAAGGTCACCGTTGGTCTCGCTGCGATGCAAAGGCACGGCTAGTAAAAATGTTGTTGTTATTCATGATGGCCGATGGTGGTGGTTTTTGTATACGTAGTCATGGGTGTTGATGATGGTAGTGCCAGTGCCGTACATAACCCAAAATTCAAGGGGGGGCGGTACATATTAAATAACAAAAAATAAATAAAAATAGTACAGTTCTCAGTGACTTTTTGATATCTTTTTCGCCTTGCTAGGGGGGCAATTGCCCCCCCCCCCCCCCCCCCCCCTACTCCCCCCTCACCCCCCGTGCTGTGTACGGTCCTGAGGTGCTGGTAGTGCTGGTAGAGGAAGTCAATACACTGGTCTCCTTCGCAACCATTTTTGGTCTCGCTCCACTCCCCTGCGGTCCCTTCGAGACTAAAATTAGTTGCGAAGAAGACTATCAATATACCGGAAACTCAAGATAAAAGCTAACTGTCAATCCCCCCCCCCCCCCCCCCCCTCCCCTCCCCTCCCCCCATAGACCCCAGGATTCATGCGTGTTGCTATGCGTCGCACGCGCCAGTAACTTTGTGAAATTTATACTTGCTGAATAAAACACACAGAAACCTTGGTCCAACGATCGGCTTGATCTTTGAAAGGCAAGAAACCTTCAAATAACAAACGAGAGAGACTGCTAGGTACCAAGCCATCAACGTAAGTTTTGTGCTTTGTTGAGATGATTCGCAATCATTCTAAATTTACTCAACAACATTGCGTTTGGTGATTGCATGACTCGCGGTATTGATATCCGTGTATCTTCGCGAGGCTACGCACTTTACACTTCGTACAATGCGGGATTTTTAGTGCTATTTATAATGCTTATAATTGAATAGTATATAAGAACCTCTGCTGTGATTTCTCGTTAGTTCTAAATGTTTAATACTCATATTAAGCAAACAGTTATATTGACCGAGAATGAGCATTGTGTCATTACGAAATAAAGAGCTGCTAATGAAACTGACTATTTTACGACTACGACAAACTATTGCAAATCAGTTCAAAACTATATATCCATCATACATTACGCGTGTTTATTCTAAGTTTCTAACTCCGAGTTGTTCTTGTAGAAAACCCACGTAAAACTAACTTTCGTTTATTTGTTTCAAAGCTCTTGGAGCGTAAAAGAATCATGAATCCAGAACTTGCCATTTTGGTGGCTTTCCTTTTAGCAGTGACTTCAGTTGTTACGGCAGGTAAGTTCACGGTTAACAAGAGTAAAAAATACTTTATTTTATGTCGAATATCTCAAGAAAACTGGTTGAAAACTAACTTCTAATTGACTCAGAAAACATGAGTTAATTATCATAATCTTACAAAGCATAAAACTTTTTACTTTCAGTTTGTATTGCTTTTTGCCGTCACAATTGTTGAAATTTCCAGATCTGACAGCGCTAGCTAGTTTTATAAATATATAGATATATATTTAGAGAAACACTAGATATGATAAACTGAGAGACATGCAGACTCCTGTTATGACGCAAGTTATCAGAGACGAAATCAGTCAAGCATCTATAACTCAGTATAGTCAATATGAAATAATATCGAGATCTTTTGCAGGAAAAAAGAATTATATTAAAATTTATGAAATTGTATATCTTAATATGTTAATAATTATCTATAGATCTTCGTGTGTTTATGCTATGATCAGCAGAAGAATCGTTTTAATTTGTTGTAAATATAATAATAAGAGAGTAATATTGATGAGTTGGTCGAAAGAATCAAATTCTTGAAATTCTTTTAAACTTACAGAATCATTATTTCAGCTTTAGTTAATTCTATATTCATGATCAAGTTTAATGTAAATATTTTGTTTAAAGGATTTTAGCGCATGAAGGTAAAAGAATGCGCTGTACTGACAAGCACTATTATTATTATTATTATTATTATTATTATTATTATTATTATTATTATTATTATTATTATTATTATTATTATTATTATTTATTTATTTATTTATTTATTTATTTTTATTTTATATTTTTTATTTAAATCGAAATCAAAACTTTTACACTAAGATAAATATCATAAACTAATACGGTAACCTAAGGTAAAGTAAACTCCTATAATAAAGACGATATAACCAATACATGAGCGAAACTAGGAATTGTGGTGTTGTTTTGAGGGACGCCATTGCTGTCTATTTACTGTAAAACACAGGAAACGACTGGGAAACATAATTATTGTGAGCCAAACTCACTCACATAAAGCGTCCCTCATAACAGTCCCACAATGCCCTGCAAACATCAACTCCGAAATTCAATATTGGGTGAGAGCCTGAAGGTCGTTATACTTCAATGTTTGTTCACGAGTGAAGTACTTCATTGTCCACAATGTTGTTGTATGAGATATACTCTTGGTATAACTGTCTATTAGATATTGAAATTACTGTACTTATTAGCGTATAGCCGTTTTTGTTCAGTATATGATTCTTTGTTGGACTTTTCTGCTTTAATTCCGTCCTTTCTACCTTCTTCTTTCCATCATTCCCTCCGTCTTTCTCTTTCATTTTTCTCTCCGCTTTGGTTTACTATTAAACACTGATATTTCGTATTATTTTACAGATGAGGGTGAAAAAGGTGAGTGTGGCTAAAAGTTCAGTCTAAATATACTTTGGCCCAGTTCAAACGCCGTTCTTTCCAAGAGCCGTTCTTAATTATTTCAAAAGAAGCCGAGAACGGCTCATGATTAGCACGACGTCTGAACTAGGCATTTATAATTAATCATTAATACACAATCCTACGTTGTCCGCTTGTAAAATATTTAAGCTTAGCAAGTTGCTTGTCAAAGTTCCTGATCAGCTCCCGTTTATAGCTATTACTGAGAACAGATTTCGTGTGAAAAACGTACGGCACGGATGTACGTACCGTGACGTGATGTCACGCAATCGTCACGCGTAACTTTTTTTTAAAGTTTACAGTCATACGAAATCTGGTTTGACGGTTTGTTTCTTACCCACAATTCACTTGACAAGCAGTCACTTCTCTCCTGTCTTGCATTCGCACGGAAGTAAACAATCCTCACTCCTCGCGAGTCCAGGTTACCAGTACTCTCGTTCGACTGAGGGAATAAATGGGTTGTTCACAGTCTAATATTTTACCAGGAAAAGTTAAAAAACCCTTGTGATTCAGTTTGGATTTTTGTAAGTTTTTGTTCTCTTGAAAGAGAAAAAATGTGCACTCGGTTCTACTAGTGTGAATTTACGAAAAACCTTACGCACTTCACACGAATCCCATGTGTTTTTAGTCTTTCTCCGATGTTGTTTTCTCACGTTATACTCATTCGTTCATTTTCAGATTACTTGCAAGAACTTGCGATAGGATTCCTTGTGTTGTGTATAGTCATACTGTTGATTGCACTCATCGTTCCTATTGTGCTCTACCGTAAAAGCCGATACGCGAGAAACAGTGATTCAGTCACGTAAGAAATTCAAGTCCTTATCGGTCATTGTACGGTACATTATAGGACGCTTTGTACTTGTATGACTTGTCCTAAGGCTGATTTGAATGAACGCACGGTAGAATTAGTAACGAACGAATGAGCGCACGGTAGAATGAATGAAAGAACGATGAACGCATGAGAAAACGAACGAATGAACGCACGGTAGAATGAATGAAAGAACGATGAACGCATGAGAAAACGAACGAATGAACGCACGGTAGAATGAATGAAAGAACGATAAACGCACGGCAAAACGAACGAATGAACGCACGGTAGAATGAATGAAAGAACGATGAACGCATGAGAAAACGAACGAATGAACGCACGGTAGAATGAATGAAAGAACGATGAACGCATGAGAAAACGAACGAATGAACGCACGGTAGAATGAATGAAAGAACGTACGGCAAAACGAAAACGAATGGACGCACGGTAGAATGAATGAAAGAACGCACGGCAAACTGAAACGAACGAATGAACGCACGGTAGAATGAATGAAAGAACGATAAACGCACGGCAAAACGAACGAATGAACGCACGGTAGAATGAATGAAAGAACGATGAACGCATGAGAAAACGAACGAATGAACGCACGGTAGAATGAATGAAAGAACGATGAACGCATGAGAAAACGAACGAATGAACGCACGGTAGAATGAATGAAAGAACGTACGGCAAAACGAACGAATGGACGCACGGTAGAATGAATGAAAGAACGCACGGCAAAACTGAACGAACGAATGAACGCACGGTAGAATGAATGAAAGAACGATGAACGCACGGCAAAACGAACGAATGGACGCACGGTAGAATGAATGAAAGAACGTACGGCAAAACGAACGAATGAACGCACGGTAGAATGAATGAAAGAAAACGATGAACGATGAACGAACGGCAAACGCACGGTACGAACGAATGAAAGAACGAACACACGAACGAGAATGAACGCACGGTGAATGAATGAAAGAACGCTAGGCAAAACGAACGAATGAACGCACGGTAGAATGAATGAAAGAACGATGAACGCACGGCAAAACGAACGAATGAACGCACGGTAGAATGAATGAAAGAACGCACGGCAAAACGAACGAATGAACGCACGGTAGAATGAATGAAAGAACGATGAACGCACGGCAAAACGAACGAATGAACGCACGGTAGAATGAATGAAAGAACGATGAACGCACGGCAAAACGAACGAATGAACGCACGGTAGAATGAATGAAAGAACGCACGGCAAAACGAACGAATGAACGTACGGTAGAATGAATGAAAGAACGATGAACGCACGGCAAAGCGAACGAATGAACTCACAGTAGAATGAGTATATAAAATACCGCAATATGAAATATTATTATTATTATTTATGCATGCTACTATATATACAGCTATTTCAAAAAAGGTTTCTGAATTAAGGTTTTGTTGCATCTTGCATACCAAGCCCATATGCAACATGCAACAAAACCTTCACCAGCCTTTTTCGAAATAGCTGTATATCTACTATACAACTAAAGATTTTGTCATCAGATTTTGCATCTACTCTATACTGCTATATATAATTATTTACAATTTTAAATCTACGATTTAAAATTATGGTAATAATAATAATAATAATAATAATAATAATAAATGGCTAAAAAGGCTTCCTGAAGTTCTCTCTTGATGTCTAAGTACAAACTAGAGCCGAGACATCGCAGTTTTTGTGAGCGATAGTTTGAGGGCCACAGGGCCATCAGTTTCCATAACTGTTAAGTGCTACTGACTCCCAGTTTTTAACTCAACATATCGTGTTCATTCTATCCAACAAAGGCTTGTTAATATGTTTCTGCAGGCGAAAAAGTTCGAAATATCAAATGGGCGAATCCAACATGGATAAGAGGTTTTCGGGTGGATATCAAGAAACTCAAACTGGCGTTTATGGGAACTATACCGATCCACAGCCCACAGGAAGCATCTATTTGCCACTTGAAAAGAGGAGCGTCGAGGGTAATGGATACGCTCACTTAGAGGTAACGTGATAAAGATTTTCACGATGGTATTGGACATCGTTCCCGCCAGATTTACCGTTATTATATATAAAGTTATATGCAAAAGGGCATCCTTCTAAGACGGACACATTTCTAAGACAGAGCACTCTCTGATACGGACACCTCTCTAAGAAAGACACATCTCTAAGACGGACACCTCTCTAAGATGGACACCTCAGTCTCTAAGATGGACACCTCAGTCTCTAAGATGGACACCTCAGTCTCTAAGATGGACACCTCTCGAAGAAAGACACCTCTCTAACAGACACTTCTCTAAGACGGACACCTCAGTAAGACTGACGGACACCTCTCTAAGACGGACATCTCTCTAAGACGGACACCTCGCTATGCCGGACACCTCTAAGACGGACACCTCGCTAAACCTGGGGCAGCAAGTTGGACCTGAGTGTCTGTCTTAGAGAGAGTTGACTGTATTAGCCATTTCAAAAACGAGTGGAGGACTGGGAACGAGTTTTTAGAATTAATCTAATTAATAAATGAACCCCATCACAAGAAAGAGCATATCAGAATCAGTAGTAATATTAAAAAGTTTCGATAGGTTTAGTTAGATATTGAACGAATAACAGCTTTCCAAAAATCTCAAAAATTACACTGAAGGAAATGTATGTTTACCAGGGCAAGTGTCCCCCGTAACCATACATTTCTTTGTATGTAATTTTTACAGTTTTTAAATGTCTGCAGTTCATTTGCTGCTTGTCCAAACCCTATCAAACTCCTGAAACTCGCTAATTCGGATATGCTCTTTCTTGTGATGGGGTTCATTTATTAATTAGATTAATTCTAAAAACTTGTTCCCAGTCCTCCACTCGTTTTTGAAATGGCTAATTCACTTACAAGGTTATCGAAGGTGGGGGAAATTGGGCGGGGAGGGAGGGGGGGGGAGGGAGGGAGGGAGGGAGGGAGGGAGGGAGGGAGGGAGGGAGGGAGGGGAGGGAGGGAGAGAGGGAGGGAGGGTTCAGGGCTAAAAGTTGTCTATCTGAATTGTGACAGGGATCCAACAAGACCGCAGGGAGGGTCAGGGAGACCCTACACGACAAAAACACCTTCAAGGGAGGGAGAGGAGAAAGATGACAGTGGCAGGAGCATGACTACGAAGTGGCTGACGCTAGTGTCAGTGTTCGTGGGCCCGCGTACGAGAACCCAGTTCCCGTCAAGGACATGGAAGATACTTCACTTTAAGTCTTCAATCTTGCTGGGTTGGAAAGTTTGTGGGAGGGATTTTTAACCATTACGGGAGAAGGGGGAGGGAGGGAGGGAGGGAGGGATGGGAACCAAGAGTGAGGGATAATTTTAACTAGGGGCGTACCAAACACTAACACCAACGTCCACAAGCCTATATAGCTAATACCAACACCAACACATGCCTATTTTAACTAATACCAACGCTAACATATACTAACACCAACACATGGGGGGGAGGTCAAAATTATGTTACTTATTTTTTCAAACCAGAATTAATATAACTAATGTTAGGGAGGGAGTGGTGCTAGAGGGTGGGAGTTCTACTTTAATTAATTTTTCCTATGCACGAGTACGGCAGGCACGAATTAATTTTTCCTAGGGCACGAATTAATTTTTCCTATGCACGAATTAATTTTTCCTATGCACGGAGGCATTGAGCCATTGAGGGAGGTAGAATCAGTGGACCGTGAGGGAGGGAGGGAGGAAGAGAGAAAGACTTCAAAGGATAAGTTCATTGCTAAAAGTTGTCTATCTGAATTGTGGCAGGGATCCAACAAGACCGCAGAGAATGAGGGTCAACACACGTACGAGACCCTACACCACAAAAACACCTTCAAGATCCAGGACAACGTATATGATAATCCTGGAGCCACAATTGATGAGGATAAGAAAGATGACAGTGGCAGTGAGCATGACTACGAAGTGGCTGACGCTAGTGTCAGTGTTCGTGGGCCCGCGTACGAGAACCCAGTTCCCGTCAAGGACAAGGAAGATACTTCACTTTAAGTCTTCAATCTTGCTCGGTTGGAAAGTTTGGTGCTTGTGATAACCATTACGTTTTTAGATAAGTTATTTTTAAGAAGGTTCTGATTGGCCAGCTGGATAATACCGTAAGAGCATGGGAACCAAATTAAATTAGATTAGGTCACGTGTTAGATAATTTTAACTAAGTTTGGATTTCGTTTTCTTTTAGTCATTTTATCATTAGATAAATACGGCGTACCAAACACTAACACCAACGTAACACAAGCCTATATAGCTAATACCAACACCAACACATGCCTATTTTAACTAATACCAACGCTAACATATACTAACACCAACACATGCCTACTATAACTAATACCAACACTAACATACTAACACCAACACATGTCTATATAAAGCTAATACCAACGCTAACATACTAACACCAGCACATGCCTAAATAACTAATACCAACACTAATATACTAACACCAACACATGGCTATATATAGCTAATACCAACACTAATATACTAACACCAGCACATGCCTATATAACTAATACCAACACTAATATACTAACACCAACACATGGCTATATAACTAATACCAACACTAATATACTAACCACCAACACATGCCTATATATATAACTAATACCAACACTAATATACTAACACCAACAACACATGGCTATATAACTAATACCAACACTAATATACTAACACCAACACATGGCTATATATAGCTAATACCAACACTAATATACTAACACCAACACATGGCTATATATAGCTAATACCAACACTAATATACTAACAACCAACACATGGCTATATATATAACTAATACCAACACTAACATATACTAACACCAACACATGGCTATATATAGCTAATACCAACACTAATATACTAACACTAACATAGCACATGCCTATATATAACTAATACCAACACTAACATACTAACACCAACACATGCCTATATAACAATACCAACACTAATATACTAACACCAACTAATAACTAATACCAACACCAAACACTAAACTATACTAACACTAAACATACAGCCAACACATGCCTATATAACTAATACCAACACTAATATACTAACACCAACACATGGCTATATATACTAATACCAACACTAATATACTAACACCAACACATGGCTATATATAATACTAATACCAACACTAATATACTAACACCAACACATGGCTATATATAGCTAATACCAACACTAAATACTAACTAACACCACACACATGGCTATATATAGCTAATACCAACACTAATATAACTAATACCAACACTAACATACTAACACCAACACATGGCTATATATAGCTAATACCAACACTAATATACTAACACCAACACATGGCTATATAACTAATACTAACACTACCAACACTAACACATATATATAACAATACAACATACAACACACAACACATGGCTATATATAGCTAATAACACATAACTAATACCAACACTATACTAAACACCAACACATGCTATATAACTAATACCAACACTAATATACTAACACCAACACATGGCTATATAACTAATACCAACACTAATATACTAACACCAACACATGGCTATATAACTAATACCAACACTAACATATACTAACACCAACACATGCCTATATAACTAATACCAACACTAACATACTAACACCAACACATGGCTATATAACTAATACCAACACTAACATACTAACACCAACACATGCCTAATAACAATACCAACACATGGCTATATAACACATGCTAATACTAATACCAACTAACATACTAACACCAACACATGCCTATATAACTAATACCAACACTAACATACTAACACCAACACATGCCTATATATAATACAACACTAACATACTAACACCAACACATGGCTATATAACTAATACCAACACTAACATACTAACACCAACACATGCCTATACCAACACTAACATACTAACACCAACACATGCCTATATAACTAATACCAACACTAACATACTAACACCAACACATGCCTATATAACTAATACCAACACTAACATACTAACACCAACACATGGCTATATAACTAATACCAACACTAACATACTAACACCAACACATGGCTATATAACTAATACCAACACTAACATACTAACACCAACACATGCCTATATAACTAATACCAACACTAACATACTAACACCAACACATGGCTATATAACTAATACCAACACTAACATACTAACACCAACACATGGCTATATAACTAATACCAACACTAACATACTAACACCAACACATGCCTATATAACTAATACCAACACTAACATACTAACACCAACACATGCCTATATAACTAATACCAACACTAACATACTAACACCAACACATGCCTATATAACTAATACCAACACTAACATACTAACACCAACACATGCCTATATAACTAATACCAACACTAACATACTAACACCAACACATGCCTATATAACTAATACCAACACTAACATACTAACACCAACACATGCCTATATAACTAATACCAACACTAACTACTAACACCAACACATGCCTATATAACTAATACCAACACACTAACATACTAACACCAACACATGGCTATATATAACTAATACCAACACTAACATACTAACACCAACACATGGCTATATAACTAATACCAACACTAACATACTAACACCAACACATGCCTATATAACTAATACCAACCAAACACTAACACCAAAATACCAACACATGCCTAAATAACTATCATGCCTATATATTTGCAATGAAGTTAGCAGAAACACATTTTCTTTGTGTAGAAAACAAACATTTATATCAGTACCTAAGCCCTAAATTATCAAGGATTTAGAGGGCATAAATGACTCACAATTTCTATGTAGATTCTAAGAAAACCATTTATAAAGTCAGGAAAACAGAGGGCCGAGGGCATTATACCATATTTATGCCCGCAAGTGACATGCGAGCGAATGATGGTTTATGCAAATTTTTCTGAATTTGCCGCAGGTTTACGTGACGTCATAAACCATTATGCCCTCAAAAGATCACATTAATGTTATATTAAAGCACTGAACACTCAAGTCTACGCATCAAGACTGAATGCATGCATGTATGGGTATTGTGAATAACCGTTTTAAAATGTATTTTGCGTGCGCTTTGGTCAACGTACTGGTAAATGTTAATGGAGTCGTTATCGTATGAGTGGGAAAACTACGGTACCGTAACACTCAAATGGCTTCCTTTCTGAACCAATCAAAAAGCTTGTAGATGCCGATCTCATCCAATCAAACTCTTTCAATACGGCAAGGCGCGGTACAGTAACTTTCCCACAGTCATACGAAAACGGCAATATCGTCACTTGACCATATACTTAATTATTTAATTTCATCATAGCTGTTAGTTCTTGCATTTGCTTTATATGCCTAAATAATTAAAAAATAATAATTCGTTTTAATAAAATGTGATTTTCGAATTAAAGTTGTCATTTATATGAACAAAGTGAAGATAGGAGAATGGCGTCCGCCATTTTGAAAATAGCGAGAAGAGAGGGCCCTGGGGACGAGGTTGGGAGAAAAAACTGGCATCGAAATATTCTAGGCGTTCCTTGTTTGACGTTTTTGGCCGGGAACCTGGTAACTAGTACAATGCATCATGGGACATTTAAAGGGCAAATGGGCTCCCTGTGCTGTCGATGGGAGGCTCTTTGTCTCTTCTCCTCAGAACGATGTTAGATATGAGCTAGAGGGGGACTGGGGGTCCTTTTCAGAACTAAACTAAGGAAGCCCAACAGCAGGAGAGAAAAGGAGAATGAAATGCCTGAGATTAAGAATTCAGTCAATTCACTCTTATCATGCGTACTGATTTTTCAGATCAGCAAACTGGTTTCTTTCTGGTGCAAACAGCCTATAATATCTCAAAGAGCATGTCTGAAAGAACATTTCTGGAAAGTTTTGATGCATGGTATAGGATAAAATCTAAGAAAGTTATGGGGGATGACATTTATAGACTTTAGTATGGGATTTTGCCGTCATGCGTTAGAAGCCTCGTTTTGATGTTAGCTGTTTTTTCAAAATGATTAATTACAAGATTTAACCCTTTCCTCTAAAAGAATATAGTTATATAAGGCCTAGTTCAAACGCAGTACTTTCCAAGAGCCGTTCTTAATTACTTCAAAAGAAGCCGCCTCATTATCTATTGTTTGAAATGAGAACGGCTCATGGTTAGCACGACGTCTGAATTAGGCCTAAGTATAAAATGTAGAAGTTTCATGACGAAATTATATATCTCTGCGAAGTTATGAACGATTTAAATTCTGAAAAAACATCAAAACGAGGCTTCTGCAAAAAACATGCAAAGCAAGGGAGCGAGGTTTTTGTCTAACGCATGACGGCAAAAGGCTCCCATGCTAAAGTCTATAAAAACCACGACAAACAAGCAACATCCCCCTTGATCTACCTTTTTGAGATTTTATCCTATACCATCGAAACTTTCCAGAAATGTTCTTTCAGACAAACTCTTTCAGATCATATAGGCTGTTTGCACCAGAAAGAAACCAGTTGCTGATCCTAAAAATCAGTACGCGTGAGAAGAGTGAATGATGACCACTTAATGCAAGGAACAACGTCAAAGTCATCAAGCCGTCCAAATGACGTTTGTATGTGCACTTAAGCAAATGGTCAACCGGTTAAACCTTTAGTGAAGCCGCCATTACGCCAGAGGACATTTACTGTAAAACAGCGACCATTTACAAGTACAATTTCATACCCTCATGTTGCCTGTTTTAGTCTAAACGCTTAGTCATTTACAATAACGTTCTACTTGATGCTATAGAATACGTCGTGTGTGAATTTGCAGGGCTTCGTGTAGACGGTTGTTTTTTTCCGCTAATATAGTGCCTGTGGCAATGAATGAAAAATTATGCAAAAATATAAAATCGGCCTCCTTTGTTCATATTAAAGATGCAATAACTGGATTCAGTGTAAACACTAATAACACTATAGTTTGACGTACTAGAGTGCAATTTAGAAAAGCTTGAAAACTAAATAACTAATTAGTACTAAATAGCACTAATGAAACAATACAAAACAATAGAAATAGCACTATTTAGTACTATTTAAAGTTAGTACTATTTCACGCTTTTCTAAATAGCACTCTAGCAGCCCTGGTATACTTAGACAAAGGTGATTGACAAGTATAAGTCAAGAACCCTCAATGAAATCGCTTTGAGTAACAACGATACTTCTGTCGAATAAAACAAGACATCAATATCACAGCATTAATCGTCTAGTTATCGGCATGTTTCCTAGTGAACTCTCTCAAAAATAACGCGTCAACCAATAAATATTATTCTTTGAATATATGGCTTAGTTTTCAAAAATTGAGATTCTTGAGAAAGTTTCTATTTCTGCGTGTGCATGAGATCATGATCACAGCCGCGCCAGTCGGTCCAATATTGACTTCAGTAACTAAACCACATCCCCGTCATATAGTACATACATACATACATAAACTTTATTAACGTGTCATGACTTCTAGCATACTACAAGTGGTACACTAATCGGGGACACTTAATTTTTAATTTTTTTGACTTAATAGTCCGATTTCGCTTGGATTCATCAAGCGTTTCAGTCCAACAGACGGGGACACAGACTACTAGTACAACATCTGACTCTGAGTGTGTCTAAAGAAAACTAAACCAAGTGTTCATTGAGAGTTATTTTGTGTTGTCTTAGTTTTTAGTCATCAGATCCGCTAGAACTGGCACCCGGCCGACGCTTGTTTTCTCCTAGCCGCAGGTTCACGTTTGACACAGACCAAAGAAGGGAATTAAACTGGCTTCAAGAAGAGGGGAATCAGGTTCATTGGGTAAGTAAAACAACTTACAAATCAATTTGAAATCCATCGGCTTCATAAATAATGAAATAGAAAAAATCGGCGAAGCAGGAATTGCGAGCTTCGGGGCCATTCGACTCACCGCGAATCACGAGCAATGATTGTCTACTGAAATCGGTTAAAACTGATCGTCACTTTTTTACGCTAATAATAATAATCTTTCATTGCTACCTGGCGAGCGAGCATTAGCGAGCGAGCCGGCGAGGCAGCAGTCATTTTCTTGGTGACTACTGAATTTCGATATTGAAGGATTGGGATTCAGTGTGGATTCAACAATTTTTGGTGCATTCTCGTACCCAGACCTTTCTCAGCTTTCTAACGAAAAATCGAAGGCTCTGGTAAGAGACAAACCGGAAGACCCAGATTCTAGGTCGTCAGATATGCGCATGCTCATGCAATATTATATATATATATATATATATTTTATTGTAAAGCGCTATTGGATAAATTAGAAATAGCGCTATATAAATTGATTATTATTATTATTATTATTATATTCATTAATAATTCATTAGGCAGC
Organism: Actinostola sp. cb2023; assembly: GCA_033675265.1. NCBI lineage: Eukaryota > Metazoa > Cnidaria > Anthozoa > Actiniaria > Actinostolidae > Actinostola > Actinostola sp. cb2023. The sequence continues at coordinate 112,828 of JAUJYZ010001002.1, read as the reverse complement.
TGTCCAATCTGTGCTCAGCATTCTGGTCACGTGGCTACCTTGTAACTCCCATACAATTTCCAAGAAACTAAAAGCACGGGGAGGGTTTGAATAGTTGGCAGGGAATAGGTGGGGTTGATTAATTACTGCAATTGTTCATAAGTATGATACAGAATAGTAGTAAAGCTTATTAGTATTCTGTATCTGATACAGAATACTAATAGACCTTATTAGTATTCTGTATCAGATACAGAATACTAATAAGCTCTATAAGTATTCTGTATCGATCAATGCATTATATGAGACTGAACAATACATTATCCTAAAAGCTAATTAAGAAAAATCAGTACACGTTAGTTTTTGTTCCGCAGTTTCTTTAACTCCCTTCATTGGAGCTTAGCACCTTCACAGTTTTAGCTTACTTACTAATGATACAATCATTGGATTTCTAGCTTTGTGCGGCAATACTTTCACAATCTCAAATAAATTATAACAAACTTTGAAAGACACGAGATTACTTCAAAATAAGTATAAGGACTTCGCGCAGTTCTCGCTAAATATTGCGTTACTTGCTACGTTATTCTTTTCAAGAACCTCGAATTAGAAGATGGTAAAGTAATGTTAGTCGAACTAGAACTTCATACGGAATTTATGTGTCAAACGAAAGTCAATAGACTCTTTCCTTGCTACCTTGTTTTTACGAGATATCTGCCAGACTTCAGAAATCCGTCTTTACACTCCACTTCGGTGCTAGTTTGGGCACATTCCCTCAACAACTGACTTTCTTGTGATGCACTTTTGGCAGTTTACGAAAATTGTCAGCCATCGTCTCAAATGCCCGTCTTAGCTCTATGACCTTCTGTGAGAACTGTTCTTGATTTGATTTGAAAACCAAACAAAGGTGTAAATGATATTCTAAATGAAAAAGCATTCATATTACATATTTGCCGTATTTGTTCTTTGTATGTCTTAATGAGCAATCAACTCTATTCAAAAACTATCAAGTATGAAAAGGAATAAAACATTTATTAAACAATCGACATCAATGCGAAACTGCCTTCATTGTTTAGCTAGTGCGGTCAAGCAATCGGAATGAGAATTGAATGCTAAAAGAACAGTTATTTAATTATTATATTCTTTTCATCTCAATCAGATATTGACTACAATTCTGGTTGAAACGCCTAGAGTGCAATTTAGAAAAGTGTGAAATAGTACTAATTTTAAATAGTACTAAATAGTGCTATTTCTATTGTTTTCTATTGTTTCACTAGTGCTATATTTAGTACTAATTAGTTATTTAGTTTTCAAGCTTTTCTAAATTGCACTCTACCTGGTTCAAACAATGATTAAACAATATCATAAGTAATTTACAATATTCGTGACAATGTTGTATCTTATTTACAATCTCTCGCCTTCGGCTCGAGATTGTAAATAAGATACAACATTGCTACTCATATTGTAAATAATACTTACAGTTACATTTTCAAAAAAAAATTAGGTATCATTAGTATCGTTGGATTACGTAGTCACACCCCAACAATTCACTTTGTTGAAATTAAGCCACACTGACTGTCTCTACACAAAACAAAGCTGTCGGCGTTTGTTTTGGTATTAATTGTAAATTCAAAACTATTTTTCTCTTGGCAGATAGGTTGCTGTCCTACCAGAGTAAAGGGAAAATAGCACTGGAATACTGACGTTATCAGGGATCATGGCTAGTGTGAACGTTAGTGACAACCGAGGTAAACATTGAGCGCTGAAATCTTATGACAATTATATTCAAACTTTATACTAGCTATTAATAATTTAGAATTGCTGAATTCTAAACGCGATAGTATGTGGTGTTTACACACGGTACCGAACATGCAAGTGACACTGATGCGTCTTTAGACTGAACTGTAGCATGTGTAGTATTGAAACGAAACTGAAGGTCATTATTCGGCCCTCAGAAATCGAGCAGAAAACACAGCCCGTGTAAATACTAAGCCTATATACGCACGGATTGTGTACCGTTTTCAAACTCACATGGTACTGTATGAAGGTATAGCGCTTATATAGCAGAGACACTGGACGGACTAAACTGCGTTCATAAGTCATACTGGGGTACGTGTAAGACGTGAATACAGTGAAATGTTGCATTTATATCAGATGTGTTTTAACAAAAGAGGTCTTAACTTGATCGAAACCTTATTGATCTATGACTTGTCAGTTAACGTATTATTAATGAAGCAAAGAAATGTTTGGCATTACAATCTATTCCCTATATGTTCTATGGAGGGGCAGTCTCCTCGATCCGCAAGCAACTCCACTTTACTCGGGCTTCCTATGGAACGGAACGATGAGATCATCTCGCCCCAGACCAGCATTCATTTCGGTCTTGATAAGTTAAATTTGAGTCCAAGTGGGGCCTACTACTGTGACTATAGGTGTCTAATCGTCTAAGCTTTCGCTATCTACAGCATCACCAGAGACTGACGAATATATTCATAAGAGCGTATCTCAGCTAGAATATTTGACACGGAAATAAAGTTATAGATTGTCCTGGTTAATGAGGTTTGACGTTCGGAACAAAAGGTGTTTTAGTTCTGTAAATTCTTCGCGGGAATTAATTTTGGGTTTCAGTATTCGTCAGGAAACTCATGTATAAAAACTGCTGTAGAAACAGGAACTTTTCCTAAGGATACCTAACAGCGGCAAAATTACAATGTAATAGAAAATGAACTAGAATTGAATAAATAAATTAAAAATACAAAATAGAATTACAAAAAAATAATATTATGATATAAATAATGTATCAAACATTCACTAAACGTTCCGTTCATACAAACGAAGATGTTGTACCCTAATCCATTCCTGACCTAATATATATATATATATATTTGCTGATGTGTTGTGTTCTACGTTGAACTGTTTGGGACACGTTTGAGTAACAAAGTTTGCGTGTTTTGTCGTGTTCACGGAGCGTGATATTGTTACTATTATTCCTACTTCACTGGACTTTGGACATTGGACTTTGGACATTGCATAATTAGATACTAATTCACTCGTACGAAAAGAGCACTGAGAACTAATCGTGGCGGGTTCGTGATTATTCGAGTAAATTTATAGTTTCATCGCTGATTTTACAATAACTTTCTCGCGCGCTGATTGGTTAATTTTCATCATCAATAAAAGGACAGACAGATAAAAACAAAATAGCGCGTACAAAGCTGAAGATCGATGGAGAAAAATTCCATCGAATGTCCTTCGAATTCGTTCCAAGTTTATTTACATCGCTTCGCCACATGGGCAGGAAAACCCCACAGAGCTATAGGCTCCATCACGGGGACCCAGTTGAGAGCAGACACTGCTCAAGGGTGGTCACTTCCAGAGGTTTATTTACGTCCTCAATTGACTTTCTTGAGGAAATTTCAGATGAAAAACTCTGCTTGTCTCTGGAGGAAGTTGAGTCCGAACAGAAAGTAAATGATAGCGTTCGCTTTGTGACACTGAATGACTACGAACTGCACGAAATAGTCAAGAAATTCGTAAGAGAAATACAAGATGGTGTGTAAACATGTTTGAATAATTTTTGTTATTGTAAAAAAAAAATTGACATCACTTTTTTATGCGTCGTTTTTTGAAATAGTTGTATCAGTCACGTCAGCTCAGCGATGAAACTATAGTTTACAGTTAAGGCCGATTTACACGATACGATTTGTCGTATCGTGTAAATCGGCCTTTACTCGAATAATCACGAACCCGACACGATTAGTTCTCAGTGCTCTTTTCGTACGAGTGAATATATAGGCCATATGCACTAACGGGTCACGTGACCCAATTTTCTCAAATCAAACTCCAGAAATGAAAAGAGCAGCTCAATACTAGTAAGGCAAAATTTCAGCTCATAATGTCTGGCACAGGAGAAATGACATGAAATATAAAATCGAGTGTTTTCTACGGAATTTGTATGGAAAATGCATTGGATACCATCCCAGGGGGGGGAGGGAATCCCGGGGGGGGGGGGGATTGGCACTACCGGAAATTTAGGATAGGGGTGTGCCCCCGGGATGTCGAAACCCTGACCCTATTTAAGGATGAAGAATTGGAAAATTCATACCCTTTCCAAGGATTTGTCACTGAAATATAGACCCAATTTAAGGAAAAAGTTAATAGTATTCCTTTGGAAATCGCTAATATCAGAAGTACATACGCTGGCTGTTACGCTAAGCAGACTTTTTAGTCAAAACAAAAAAAGTGTACCCAAATTAAATATTGAATAGTGGTTATTTATCGAGCCGCGAGTCCTCGAGCCGCGAGTCCTCGAGCGTCAAGGTAAATATTCACCACTACTCACCGACACTGAGGGGGATAATTGTTTTAGTATTTACCAAATCAGTTGGGTAAAAAATGGCGCTTTATTAAACAAATAAATTCGGAGACTGTAGCGAAACGAGACGCCATTTTGAATCTCGTCCCAAAACAATGAATAGCCAAGGATATTCCGAGTTACGGGAGCCAATCAAAACGCGCCAAAATTGCTATCCACTAATATTTATTATTATTAATACCCTACCACATTGTAATTTTGCAGCTGTTAGGTGTCCTTAGGAAAAGTTCCTGTTTATACATCAGTTTCGCAATATCGCAATAACCTATTTTGCAACTGCTACACGTCTCCGATATACGTCTCCCCTTGTGGACTGGCCCCGGTTGCACGAAAGGCGAATAGCGCTATCCACCGACCGGATAAGTCCTCAGTATCCAATAGATAAAATGTATTGGATAACTTGGATAGGACTTATCCGGCGGATAGCGCTATTCACCTTTTCGTGCAACCGGGGCAGAGCGTGATTGTTCCTACTACGTAACCACTAGCCAGTATACGGGCACCTTTACTGTATAAGCTTACTCTATGTTTATCCGTTCTTACGTCAAAAATACGAGGACTCAGACAACTACAAACCTACACTCTATAAGCGTTCATTGGGCGGACTTCAGCAATGAGCAATGAGCCTTCGGTTTTCTTTTTTCTTTTTTTCTTTTATTATTTTATATATTATTATATTTTTATTTATTTTTCTCTCAGTTGTAAAACGCACTGAGATCAATATTTAGTGCGTTTAATTAAGAACGTTAATATTATTATTATTATTATTATTATAATATACATGAAAAAAATACTCGATTCTGATTGGCTTAGAGCAGTGCAGTTGAAAAGTATTTTCACTGCAGTGCAAATTACTTTTTTTTCATGAATATTATTAAGAGGAGATTTTTTACGAACGCGCGTATTGAGCGCCAAAAACCAATAGCATGGAGAATACGTTTTGTACAAGGCTAAAACTGCTTTAGCAAAGAGTTCAAGTTATTTGGGATGGTTTTTGACCGGTAAAAGTGAAATTAGAGTGTTAATCCAAAGTGAAAATTTGATTTGAAAACTGTCCACAGGGCTAGATTTGTATATTTGCTAGTATTGCTGATGTTTTCCCCTGAATTACCTCAAATTTGAAACAAAAAGCAGGAAAATGGCTTTGTACAACGCTAAAACAGCTTTAGGTAGACACTTTACTTTGTTTTTAATAGTTTGTGCTTAGTTAAAATAAAATTAGAGTGTTAATCCAAAGCGAAAATCGAAAGTCAAACTGTTCAAAAGCGCTCGTTTTTGGCGCTTTTCGCGGATATTACGCGATGTTCAAATAAATATCCTCTTAATTGGTAATCATACGATTTCTCGTTCAATTTGGAATAATTTGCACTCGTGTGTTTTTCAAAGAGCTCAAATTGCTACTCTTTGAAAAACACACTCGAAACCGTATGATTACCTCTACTTATATTTATTATTATTATTATTATTATTAGTAGTAGTAGTAGTAGTAGTAGTAGTAGTAGTAGTAGTAGTAGTAGTAGTAGTAGTAGTAGTAGTAGTAGTAGTAGTAGTAGTAGTAGTAGTAGTAGTAGTAGTAGTAGTAGTAGTATAGGTAATCATACGGTTTCGAGTTCAATTTGGGATTAATTCGCACGAGTGTGTTTTTCAAAGAGTTCAAATTGCACGAGACCGTAGGTCGAGTGCAATTTGAGCTCTTTGAAAAAAACACGAGTGCGAATTATCCCAAATTGAACGAGAAATCGTATGATTACTTATTAATAATATAGATGCAAAAATTTAGCGAAAATTAGACAGCAAAGGACACATGAAAACAAGCATGCACGTAGCGAAGTACTCGTTTATTTGACATCAAATTAATCAACACAACAACTATAGTACATAATGATTGTAGCAACAAACAGTAATAAGTACAAAGACTGTTCATCGTTTTTAGAAAGTTGAAACGAGTACAAAACTCTGATTTTCTATTCCCGAAAGCTCAAAAGTTTGATCCTCGATCAGACCTCAGTTTTTAATTGAGAGTTCATTCACGCACTCAGAGAGAGAAATTCGACCAAACTTACTGTAAATCACTGGATATCCTTGATTACTTTCCTGACCACTCAAACCAAAGTTGAATACTCATTAATTTGTAGAAGTTTGAAGTACATTTTGCTTACAAGAGCCAACAAAGTTCTTCATTTATCACGTACATGTAGTTTTCAGTTTTCCTTTCTAGAGAAGGCTCCCCCCGTCAACTTTCATGTCGAGTCTATAAAATGGTGAAAATGGTGTTTTTGATGCTTGTTAACTCCAGAATAACAGGCAGCGAGTCCTTCTTTCCATTCTTTCTGTCTTTTGTACTGCATAAAATTGATTTTTCAGTGATTTTGGTAGCGTTTTTCAACCCTTTTTCGGCAAAGATCCGCCATCTTGAAATTCTTGAATTTCTGTGAATTTTCTGTTGCCATGGAAACCACTGCAATGTGATTGGCTAAAATTATTTTCTATTGTTTATTAGCCAATCAAAAGCGAAATTTTGTTTGTAATTTGCACTGTTACACTCTTTTGCACTGTGTTACACTTTTTTGCACAGTGTTTAGAATAAATAGCAAAGCTCTCAGCCAATCAAAATCGAGTAATTTTTGCATCTATATTATTATTATTATTATTACTGAGCGGCACAGATCGCATGCGATAGATAGATAACCTTTATTTTAACACGATAATAATAAAAGCTTTATAGAACCGAGTAATACTGTAATTAAGCGACAAGCCAGGTCTATTGATTTAGTAACAATCAGTTCATTATTTCGTTTTACCTTGTTTTCCAGTCAGCATTCCTTTGAAGCAAGGATCGGAGTCAACTGAGGGCAATGATGGTATGTAGGGTTAAACATATTGTTGGGCTCCCTGTGTACGTTGACCACTAAAAGCCCCGGATGTTCTCCGATTGCAATTATGCGCTCGTCTGGCTCGTGTAATCTTTGTTGCTTGATCGGCCTATTGAAACGAGTATCCAACTGTTTCAGAAATGTCAGAAAGAAAACAATTCTTGGCTTTCACATGACGTCATCAAAAAGCTAAAATCCAAACTATTCACCTCACAAAACTGTTTGTTGGATATGTTGTTTATATCGTTATAAGAAAATTCTTACCAAAATAATTTTGTAATTTAGATGTTTGGTTTTCGTTTTATTGCGAGTCAAATTCTGTCACGCAATACAGTCACGCATTTTCAAAAGCCATAGAAATAGGAAAATTCGTTTGAAATGATACGATTTTAACTTAGTAGATGATGGGTAACTTTATTTTGATGAATATAGCTATTGAAAACTTGAAGTATTTGCAATTAAACATGATTTTCAGTCTTCGTGATTTGGCCGCCATGTTGGTGTCGCTCGATGGGACACCAAGATGGCGGACCCATATATTTTAACTAAATTATGAGCATAAGCGATCGCTCATATCTTCGTATCTAAAACTTCTTTTAACTAAAACTTCGGCTGAGATATATGGTTTTGGCTGCTCTTTCGGCCTATGAAGGTTTTGTTCTATATAAGTCCTGGGAAAATGTTCGATGACGTAGGTGAAAGCCAAGAATACGTTCCAATTAAATTCCAACATAAATTGTTCACTAAATAATCACTCTCGTTCCTTCACACTATCCATGGTGTCTTTTGGGGAAAAAACATTTATCGTAACGGTATGTGCTTAGAACAGTCCTGTATAGGCGCTATATAAGCAATTATTATTAATTATTATTAATTTGCAATGAAGTTAACAAAACCAGCTTTTCATTGAACAAAACAAACAAATAAGCAATATTACCCATGGTCCCATTCGGTCTATAGTGTAGACTTTTGCACCGACAACGTTACATGAAACAGCAGTATGCATAACTTAGTGATGTTATCTTATAGCCCTATACATGACCGTTTTGGTGTTGACTATGGCCGTTGCAATCCAGGCGATACTGTGTGCTTTGTTTGCTTACAAAGGCTGTAGAGCGAAGTTTAGGTAAAGTATTGTCGTATTATATGATTATTATTTCCATGCACCGTTCGTATTGCTGGTTTGTAATCAATCCCTGGACATTTTTATAAGTATAAAGACGCAGTGGCCATGTTGGTGGTCAGTACAAACAAGAGAAGCTATAAATGAGGAATGCTTTGTTATCAGGACTAAACCAATATGGCCGCCATGACGGCCACCTCCCCCACCCCCTATCCCATAGTGTTTGGGTTGCAAGACTCGGATCAGTTATCAGCTTCTTTGTTTATTACCGCTGACCAAAAGGCCACACCTTAGTTGGGACCTTTTCTCTGTGGCGCCTAAACTGAAAATTCTTAATTCTACTTTCAGACCTGAACCTCCACCATACACTCCACCATTCAGAAATATTAGTTCGACACCGCAAACCCAAGAACCCGTAGAACCACCACCACCGTATTTTGCCATCGTGAACGAACTAATCCCGGAAAATACCGACGAATCTACCGCTTCCGAATCAACTCCGGAGCCTCCGTCTCTCAGCGAGTCAGAGGGAAACCTTACTGTAACGCAGACTGTGGCTGAAGGAACACGAATTACAACGCCTATCGAAGAACACGAGAGCAGATTAGATCGAAATAATTCCACAGAAGAACAAGATGTAGGTGAAATAGCCAGATATACGGGTGGACAGCATGTCCGTTCAGAGATATCGTACCAAGTGGATACGACTATAGAGGAAACGAACGCTGGAAGAGATTCAATCGACGTTAGAGAAACTGCTACGGTTTCAACTCCGACAATCAACCAGGAACGATAGAGCAGATTTCGAATGACTGTGAAAAACTTACGGCACGGACGTGCCGTGCCGATTTAGGATTTCGAATGAATCCGTGCCGTGTCCGTGACCGTGCGCCGTGGTTTTTCACAGTCATACGAAATCTGCTCCATCAACCCGACCACCAGCACACCGCTTTGCAAGGGGCTTTGGAGGTGTTTGAAGAAGGTACAAGAAATTCGGATGAACAGAAAAAGGACACAGAGACCATGCCGACAAGATGCCGCGATAGTGCTGTTGCGTAAAACTCCGTAACACAGGTGGCCCAGTTATTAGTCTGAGACTACTGTACAATAATTGGGCACCCTGTGCCTGAAACGGCAGACCTTGCTGTTTTGTAACATTGGATGAGGGGTGGGGGTGTGGGAGAGCGCCGTCGTTTGGGAGTAAAATAGTTCTTACTTATCATATTCATTAATAATTCATGAGGAAAACACAATAGAAATCATAGGCGTGGAAGAGCTTGTATTTTTGATACAAAATCGTCTTGATTTGCATAGACTAAAACTTTGATTTTCTCGGCCAAACTTACTGGCATCTTGAAAATTATAGTAGAACATGATTTTATATATCTGTGGATATGATAAGTCCGATACAATATTCGTATTGTATCTACTACTTACAAAGCATCTACAACACGCAACGCATATGAGTCAATTAAAAAGTGCATGTGAATGTGTATACATACATCAACTTTATTTACCCTCGAATTTAAGTCTATACACCTATTTCAAATAACGTTGTCGCGTTCAAAGCAACAAGCGTCAAGCCAAGACCGAAGTGAATGCTGGTTTTGTGTTGGCAATTAATTAAATCACAATTGTTTCTATAAGGACTAATTACAAAATGTGAACATTGCCACGTGCTTGTTTGCATATCACACTTCCTTCCATAGAAAATAGGTCTGATTTAAATAATTTGACAACACAAGACCAGCATGCACTTCGGTCTTGGCTTGACGCTTGTTGCTTTGAACGCGACAACGTTATTTGAAATTGGTGTATAAGCTTACAAGCTGCGCCGGCACAGGAATTAGGAAATTAAAAGTTAATTGTAAATAATAATTTTGTATCACAATAAAATATATTTATGAATAAAATTCCAAAATAAAAATAAAAGTCGTAATTCAGTTGACTGGAGAAGTCTTGGGTCGAAGCGAGAGACTCTCGAGTTGCCATGAAAGCTTCCTTTGTAATAAGCCACTTCACGCTTTCGTCCGCCATTTTGAATTGGGGCAAACGCGCGGAAATTTATCGAGAAATCTGGATCACTTTGACTTGCCGTAACTCCGCTCGATTTCGTTGGATTTTCAAAAACTTACCATTTTAGAAAAGATGTGTTCTTTGTTATTTATGACCTATAATATGATGGATATACGCCCTATGCACACGTCCTGATTTTCGATATCAGAATACTAGAATCTGTCACATAAAAATAACCACTGCCATCTGAAAAAGCATTTATTCATCGATATTTTTGGAAAAGATCAAAAGTATTGGATAAAATCCCGCGAAGATATCATAAATGACATTTATAGGGTTTAGATGGGATTTTGCCGTCATAAGTACACAGCCTCGTTCTGGTGTATTTTCAGAATTAAAAACGTTCATAACTCCGCAAGGACATGTCATTTCGCACTAAAACTTTTACACTTATCTTATATAAATCTCTTCTTTTAGTGGAACGTGTTAAACCTTGAAATGAAGCAATTTGGAAAATTGATGTACATCAGAACGAGGCTGTGTACTAATGACGGCAAAATCCCATCTAAACCCTATAAATGTCATTTATGATATCTTCGCGGGATTTTATCCAATACTTTTGAACTTTTCCAAAAATATCGATGAATAAATGCTTTTTCAGATGGCAGTGGTTATTTTTATGTGACAGATTCTAGTATTCTGATATCGAAAATCAGGACGCGTGCATAGGGCGTATTGGAATGCTACAATTCGAGAAAAAATGATTTTTGTTTTCAAAATAAAACGTTCGGCACGTGAATATGCAAATTAGCTCGAAATATTAAGATACATTCGTGAAAAGAAGATTAACTCGTAAAAGGTAGTTAAAACACCTACATTGGTCTTATTTTCAGGCCGACAACTGGCATGCATGCCTGCTGATTATCGAAGTTTAAATTTTGAAAATCCAACAAAATCAAGCGGAGTTATGGCAAGTCAAAGTGATCCAGATTTCTATAAATTCCCGCGCGTTTGCCCCAATTCAAAATGGCGGACGAAAGCGTGAAGTGGCTTATTCGTGCATTGTGTAATCCACGAGTTATAGGGATGACATTGGGAAAATTTGGGGATCATTCATTCACTCGACTGTAAACTTTCATTACGTTACCGCTGAAGTACATCGCAGGCTCACAATTTTTGGGGAGGGGGTGGTGATCCACGAGTTAACCAACGGGTGCCTTTGATGTAATTTGCTTGTTTATTTGTTGTCATCATAGTGAGTTCTCTAGTGACTTATCAGACCCTAACAACCAAAGTTATTTGCGTAGTTCATTCCGTATCACCCCAGGGATGACGTCATCGTATGCACCAACCATCAGGTCACAGTATGTGTTCTACTAGTCTATTGTTACGAATATTCTGGCATATTCCTCTGAATAACAAAATACAGCCTCTAGCAGAGGAAAACAGCGGTGGATCGAATGCGTTGTTGATCCATGACATAACTACTTCATTCCGTCACTACGTTCTCATAACTGACAAACTCACTTCTACTTCCCCTGGCTGAAAATCTGAGTATTAGTAGCGAATCTACCATGGGACTTTGGAATGGGATACCGCTGTTGGTGTTACTGCTGACGCTGCTTCCCAAAGGAGGTAATTTACGGACTAAAACACATTGGTAGTGTTTGTAATTTATATCTGAATTACTGGTCGTCTGATCAAGTTTGTAGAGTGCTTTTGAGGTCTTTTTTTTTGCGTCAGTACATTTTGGAAAAGGATGTTATGATATTTGATTTGTTTTTCTCTTCTCCAGTGAGGGCGACAAAAAGCCTCAATATAAGTTATTAATAAACTCGTAAAGTTTTATAATTTATACTAATTATACTGCTCAGTTGTTAAGTTAAATGTTGTGCTTCAGGGCTGGGGCATTTATGATGTTTTCAACTTCTGAAAACTTTTAAAAAGTTAAGAAGTTTTCTCGCAAATGTAGTATTATTTTTGCAAACTGTTTTATCTGCTTCAATAATGCGACTACCTTTGACAAATGGCCTTCAAATAATAGGTTAATATATTCGTAGAGTTTATCATTTCTATATAACTATCCTTACTAATGTGATGAGATATTCGAGTTTATGTGTTGGTTTGAGATTTGCTGAACTTTTATTATGTCTATCAAAGAAACTAGCAATGAAGCAAAACTTCAATGAGAAATTTTTTTCTAAGACTTACAGTTCGTAATTATACTGTTCATTTGTTAAAGTTTGCAAATTAATTGTGTGATTTTAGTTTGGGGGTACGTTGACCTTCGTAAAATCTTGCTCAAATTTGGGAAAAGGATATCAAGAAAGTAAAAATGTTTTGTAAATTATTTTGTCTTCGTCAATGAGACACTACAAGAACGCCAAACACTTCGATGACGAAATTAATTAAATTTTTTTTTTTAAAATACTTAAATATTTTTAAATTAACATCGACTTATTGTATAAGAATTGATCACGAAACTATAGAACATCTAGAGCTCCGCTACAAAATGGAATCAAAACAACTTCATTATTGTGTTAGATAATGTGAGCCAATGTTCAGCGGTGCAAATCTGTTTATTAAAACGAGCTCTAATGAGTCTTAAGTGCCTCCAATTCAGACACGGAAAATTGAATGTTTACTAAACTTGACAGGGAAAAATATACACCTATATTCCAAATATCGTTGTCCGGGCCGAAAGCAACAAGCAAGAAGCTGACGACCGCAAAGGACTTTGGGACTTTCTCCTTATTCATTTATTCATCCGTAGACATTTTTATTTACAACATGCATTTTCAAATGGCAAATAGTTCCAAATGATTGCTATTTAACGCTCGTAGGGATAACTTCTCAACTACCACGGATAAATTAATTAATTAGGAGATTCCCAAAGTCCTTTGCGGTCGTCAGCTTCTTGCTTGTTGCTTTCGGCCCGGACAACGATATTTGGAATAGGTGTATAAATACAGCTTATTTGATGGTTTGACAGATAATACGCGCGGATATTTTACGAGTTGCGTAGTATTTTTCTGAACCCGTAGGGCGAGCATACGAGCAATGAGTAAAATATCTGCAAGTATTATCTGTCAAACCATCAAAGAAGGGGTTTATTATTCCACAATTGAGTTTGTTTCTTTGTTTCCTGAAGTTTTTGAGCCATTTTTGCTATGCTTTTGTGCTACTGTGTAATACGCTGGCATATTTTGTGTGTTCTCTTGCCCTTATATGGTAAAATGACGCACGAGTGGAATAATAAATATACTATCTTAAAGATTTGAACGTGTGGTTCTTTTTCAGTGTCGGCACTCAAGCTAGAAGAAATCCTTGGTGAGTATAATCAGTAAAAAGAACTTTCCAGAACTTGAGATAACTAACTAAAGCTAGTTCGACGAAGAATGCCGCCGACTCAGTTAGGTAGAAAAGCAGGCAAGCAGACAAGCAGGCAGACAGACAGACATACACATGTACAGACAGACAGACAGACATACACATGTACAGACAGACAGTCAGACACATGTACAGACAGAGTCAGACACATGTACAGACAGACATTCAGACACATGTACAGACAGATATACACATGCACAGACAGACAGACACATGCACAGACAGACAGACACATGCATAGACAGACAGACACATGCACAGACAGACAGACACATGCACAGACAGACAGACACATGCACATATATTATATAGACAGACACATGCACAGGCAGACATATATACAGCCAGACAGACAGACATGCAGACAGACAGACAAACATGCAGACAGACAGACAGTGAGACAGACATGCAGACAGACAGACAAACATGCACAGACAGACAGACACATGTAGACAGACAGACACGCACAGACAAACATGCAGACAAACAAACAGATAGACAGCAAGTCCTATAGTCTTGTTTTCGCTAGCCACGCAAGCTTAAGCACAAGAGGCGTGATTGAACTGTGAAAGCAGGATCGAAGCAAGCTTGCGCGCGCTGTTTTCAAATGACATACAGTCAATATCATTAACGTTGTCCAGCTAAAAAGAGATTAAACACTACAATAAATGTCACGTGTCTCATAATACATTCGTTTAGCACGCGTGGAAGCAAGCATCACCTCAGTGTGAGAAGAGAATGTTAACAATGCCCGTTTTCATAGGCAGAGGTGATTTATGCTTTTGAAATTAAAATTCCATGTGCGCAAAACGAACATAGAATGAGACACGTGACATTTATTGTAGTGTTAATCTCTTTTTAGGGGTGAATCATTAGAAATGTTGGGAGGTGGGGGGGGGGGGGGGGGGGGGGGGGGGGGGGGGGGGGGTGACAATTTCCAAAAAAAAATTCCTGCAAAAAAAATGTCCCCAAAACAATTCTTGCAAGTAAAAAATCCTGCTTGAAGCTGCCTTTCTATACATTTTGCCTCCAGATAGCAAAGTTGTCAACTGTCTTGCTTGCTTGCAGGAATTTATTAGGTGGTATGGTACTTGCAGGAATTTTGTTGGGACATTTTACTTTGCAGGAATTTTTTTTTGGGAATTGTCACATCCCCCCTCCCCCCCCCCCCCCCCCCCCCCCCCCCCCCCCCTCCCAACATTCCTAATGGTCCACCCCTTGTTGGACAACGTTAATGACATTGACTGTATCAAGTGATTGAGTTGATTGTCTACAAGGTAGAATATTTTGATTGATTCTATATCAACCTATTTTTGTCCATTTTACAGCAATTGCCGTTGCAAGTCTACTGGTGCTGGTCGTCATAATTTGCATTATCATATTTTACTTATTTTTCCGTGTGATACGCTATCAGTAAGTAAACACAGCGTCCATTTGCTAAACTATATTAGTTGTAGTTAATGGCGGAATAGACGTGTTTGTTCTGTTGTCAGAATTACATACATATACGTGATGATGTTGGTGAGCTTGGTTATGAATGAATGAATAAACCTTTATTTAAACAGGGTTGTCCTTTCA